>NW_004624732.1:42719824-42731332 GCF_000247695.1 Heterocephalus glaber | reverse complement strand
GACTGGATAAAGAAAATGTGGGTTTTTTTATAAAATGGAGTACTACTCAGCCATAAAAAATGAGAAATTAGAGACATTTATAGGTAAATGGATGCACATTGAGGTGATACTCTTAAGTGAAATAAATAGGACACACATGTATAAATACCGAATAGTTTCTCTAATGTGAGAAACTGAAAGTGTAAATAAGGACTAAGGGTATAATAGATAATGTGATATAGGAAGAAAAGGAGCAAAGGGGAAGGGGAAGTGAGTAGAGTAAAGGAAAGAAGGGAACGGAATTAATACGAAAAAATGGAAACAAAGTCTTTGTAAATAGGGAGGGATGGAGGGGTTGAAAGGAGGGCAGTGGAAGTGGGAAAAATAAGAACCAAGAGAGATTATATAAAGTTGTAAGTTTCCAATGATTAATGTCATTATATTGTATACCTAAAATGTACCAATGATTAGAATGAATAACTGTTAATGCGAAATGGGAAGAAAAGGTCCAAAGGGTAGGGGAAGTGGGAGCGACAGGGGAAAGGAAAGAAGGGAAAGGAAAAATTATGAGAAATGGAAAAAATGGAAACAAAGTCTTTGTAAATAGTGAAGGGTGGAGGGGGTGAATGGAGGGCTCGGAATGGGAAAAAAATAAGAACCAAGATGCATTATGTAAAGGTACAAATTCACAATGAGAAATGTAAATATATTGTATACCTAAAATATACCTATAAAAGAATTTTAAAAAAAGAAATGAAAGAAAATAACTGTCATCTATACTATAGACTATTATATCCAGAAAAGGTTTTTTTTTAGAATTGAAAGACAAATATAGAACTTCCAAGATAACCACAAGCTGAAGAAATTCAGGACGATTAAACCAGCATTACAGAAGACACTTAAAGGAATCCTACATTGTGATTGTGCAGAAGACACAAGATAATCACACTCATCAGAGAGCAGGAATAAAAGAAAATGCTATAGAAGAATAATAAGCAAATGATAATTAGGAAAAAAATCAAACATTACTCAATGAGTCATCAAAACTTTTTATGATAAGTAATGAAATAAACATAGGTTTTTCAAAATCATCAAAGGAAAAATAAGAAAATGAACAGGAACAAGCACAAACCTTTCAATAACCCTTAAAGTAAATAGTATAAATTCACCAATAGTAGATGCAATCTGACTGCTTTGATTAAAAACCCAGACCCAGTTTTTTGCTGCCTTAAGAAACATACCTTACCAATACAGACATACCCAGACTGGAAATGAAAGGTCAGAAAAGGATATTCTAAGAACATGGAATATAAAAACAAGCAAGAGTCCCATGTTTATACAATTGAGGAACATTTTGAAAAATTATATGCTGATAAATTATGAAAAGTAGATGACGAAATTTCTAGATATAAGTGATCTTTCAAAATTGAACAAAGAGAACATACAAAACCTATAGAGAGCAATAATAAGGAGTGTGTTTGAAGCATTGATAAAGTCTCCCAACAAAGAAAAGTGCAGGACCAGACAGATACACTGCTGAATTTTACCAAGCTTATAAGGAACTTATTTCACTATTACTCAAACTATTTCAGAAAATAAAAAGGAAATCAATCTTTCCAAACTCATTGTACAAACATAATGTTAATCTGTTATCAAAATCTGACAAAGCACAACAAACAAAGAAAACTATAGGCCAAAATTGTTGATGAACATGTGTGAAAAAAATCCTCACTAAATTCTTGCAAATAGAATTCAACAGCACATTAAAAAGTTCTGACAACACAGTCAAGTTGGCTTCACTTCAGGAATGTATAAACGGTTCAGTATATGCAACTCAACCAATGTGATTCAGCACATAAATCGAATCAAGTATAAAAATCATATGATCATCTCAATTTATGCAGAAAAAGCCTTTGACAAAACTCAACATCTCTTTATGCTAAAAATCTTGAAGAAATTAGGCATTGAAGGATTCAATCTCAATTTTTTAAAAAGGCTATATACCAACTCCCCCCCCCAAAAAAAACCCCCTGAAAATATTTTCTCTAAAACCAGGAATGAGACAATAATAATAACAATAATGAAATTAAATTATTACAAATGTTAAGGGGTTTTCCTAAATTTCAAAATAATTTTAAAAACTCAAAGGGATGAAACAGTAATACAATATTTTTTCACAAGAGAATCACTATGGGGAAACAGTCCCCAAAATCCTCTACATAATTGTTGAAAATTTTGGAATAATTTTCAAAAGAAATTACTTAGTTTCACAGCACACATGCTTCTTTGATATATTCTATAATAATTTATGTCTAATAAATATAAACAATATTCAATAAAAATCTCTACAAAACAGTTTCAAAAATTATTAAAATTTGAAAAAAGAAATATGGTGTTGCTAATCATTGTCTCTAAATGTTATTTTACTTTTATGCTTTCAGAATAATATATACAGGTAAAAAGGAAAGAAAGAAATAGAAAAGTATTCAAAGGAGTATATTGTATTAGTTCCTAAATAACATTTTTCAAGCATTAGAAGATAATAAAGGATGCTATAAAATGCATTAAATGAATGAATATAGTACTAGCATAAGCATTAGTAAGACAAAGAGAACATGATAGAAAATGCACCAACAGTCCTCAGTTCATGCAATAAACTAATAAGTGATAATTTTGACATTTCAGGTATGAAAATATATATTTATATTGATTTTAGAGATAGCTTTCTTTTCAAGTATAAAAGCAAAAAGAAAAAAATAAAGGAGCATACCCTAACTTTATAAGCATTTGAAATTCTGTATTAACAGACCAACAAAATGATGAAGCAAACATAAGATGGGGAGAGAAGTTACACTTGCCACATTGAAAGAATTTTCACCAAGAGTTTTTTCATAGAAAAAGAACAATGCTCCAAGAGCAACACAGCCATGAACATGGATAGGGAATTTATGAGAGGAGAAATGGAAATGGCTCATGAATTCTTCAAAAACAAACAAAACAAACAAAAATTCCTCATTCCACTAAAAAAACTATAAAATAACATGGATGAGGTCATATTTCACATAGAAAATTGGCCATGTGATTTAAAAGTTAAGGTGATTATTTTCATCCAAGATTCAAAAAAGAAAGAAATTAGTCTTTTATTGATAAAGAATAATAAATAATGATAATTTGAAAAGATACACTGAAAATACCCATAGTTTTCTTTCTCAGTTTTACCTCTCCCATTTATCCAAAAGAATATTTAAATTTCACTATTTGTATTACACAACAGTTTGTGTACTAAAATAATTATCACAATACTGCTTACTGTGTCAAAACCACCTTACACATCTTATAACAGAAAATTGATAGGAAATTTTACTTCATGTATATGATGAGCTGCTTTGGAGCCATTACAAAAATCCTATATTAAAAAAATTATGAATTTTATATTTTAAAAAATACAATCATAAAGGGTAAAGATCACAATATTTAGAGCACAATTCCAAACTTATAAAAATGAAATGTATGCTTTTATAACTAACTACTGCACTTGGATTATGTTTTTAAAATTTCTGCTTATACATATCTATTTCTTGGAACATTCTAGAGAGCATGAATTGTTTCTTCGTCAGAGAAAAGGTCTAATTATTATTTTAACTGCATCATTAACCAATTTTAATTACAAAACATCTTACTTGTATATTTCACACATACATTTTATATAGAATTTAGCAAAGTCCAATTAATTACATAAAAGGATTAATATTTTAATCCCTCATTTAAAAATATTAAACGGTCCCCAAAATTTAAGATTGAAATTCATAATTTATCAGCCCAATCATACATTTCAAGACGTATTTGTATTATTTATTCCCTCATTTCAAATAATTTCATTCTCATGGAGTACTCTGGCATAAAGAAGGATAAACATGACTCATTTGTAGGAAAATATATGTAGACAATAATGTTAAGTGAAGTAAATCAGACGCTCAAGCTAAAGTATTGCATGATTTCTCTCATATGAGAAAATCAATATATAAGTAAAATGCAAAATAAAAGACAATAGAGAAAAAAGAGAAAAAAGTTATAGTCATCTAGCATGGAAAATGTGTCTAAAACTTTACTTTGATTTAGTATAGTTGTCATATGTATCTTACAGGTTTTTGGCCTCTTAGCTTGGCTGTGAGTCTGCACATATGATAATCAATTTCATAAGAACTTATAAATAAATGAATCTGATGATGGCAAAGAAGTTAGGGGTGGAGAGAAGGGGTAAAGAAGAATTGAGTTGAGTCAGACATACGTACCAATTTCCCACAATGAGTGTAATGATTATGTACTGCAAAAATGTATTAACAAAAACTAAAAGGTGAAAAAAAGAAAAAAAATCATTATCGGAACCTACTGCTCTCCTTTTACTCCACTGGTTCTTTAGCCTGTAATGGTGACATTGGATCGAAGCTACATAGGAGAAATTAAGCAGAATCAGGGCTGAGTGGTAGAAGCTCAAATGAAAGACTAAGAAAGTTGTGGCGAAAATATAGTTCCTGAAGTGATAGCAAGCTTACAAGTCGATATACAAAATCCACATCTTTGAAAGAACCATCAGGCATGATAGGGCCATTTACAGTTATGTCTTGTATAGAAAGAGGGAGAAGGCACACCTGGGTAGGGAATCCTGAGCAATCCACATAGCTGCAAGTAGTCAGGGAACAAGCAATTTGAAAGAATAGTCTGCCCTCTTGTCTGTCCTCCTGCCTAGGTATTTTGGCCAATAGTTGATCCAGGAATATTCAATTCATTCAATACTAAGTAATGGAAAAGGAAAGGGTATACCCCTGACATAAAGACTCTACATGGAAAACTAGGAGAAAATAGCAGGACCTACCCACAGATGAAAAACATGCACCAGGAAAAGGTTGATAGAAAGCTGATGAAAAATATAAAGCAAGTACATAAATAATGAAAACAATAGAAATTTAGTGAAGTATTATACCATTGGAGGGAACAATGTCAAATAAAAATGTAGAAACAGAGACAGATGATAGATCGATCAATAGATAGATAGATAGTGATAGCTTGAAAATACAAGAGGTAAAAAAATGAGCTTTCAGCAGGCAGAAAAAAATTAACAAAGAAAAATAAAACACATAAAGAAAGAAAGCTGGCAGACTGAGGCAGGAGAATCATAAGTTTCAGCCCAGACTGGGAAATTTAGTGACATAAGAAGACATTATCTCAAAATTATAAACAAAGGAGAAGCAAAAAAGAGGACTCCAGGTATGTAGCTCATTGTGAAGACCCTGGGTCCAATCCCTAGTCTCCCCTGCCTCCTATATGCGTGCGCGCGCACACACACACACACACACAAACACACATACACAAGCACACACGGGGCTGGAAGGAATGTGAGGAGATTGAATACTGGTGAAAAGACACCAAGGAGCAATGGATACTTGTGAGGAAAAAAAAGATATAAAAAAGGTTTAAAATAATTTAGCTAGAAAGTGGTAAATATAGTACTCAAGGAAGGAAGTTCTGTCAAAAGTAAAATGTTTTTAAAGAAGAAAATTTTTTTAAAAATCAAGACAATTCTGGTCAAATTAAAAATTACTTGAACCTATGTATTATAGTTGACCATAGCTAAAAGGCCAACAAGTGATTGAACTTGCGTATTGAAAAAATGTAACATTTTCTATGTTGAGGGTTTTGGTCCTTTTATAGTAAAATTATTAGATTTTAAAAACAAAGAAAAATCAGAGATCAGGAAGAAAAGAAAGTCAGAATACAGGGAGAAATGTTAGATTGGTTTAAAATTAATCAAATTTAAATATTCAATGACATAATAGTATAGAATACTTTTGAAATACTTAAAGAAAGCAAACATGAGACAGAAATGTTGTTTGGGTCCAACAAACCACATAAAGTTTACTAGTGTTGATCAAGCAAGAGTCTAGCTAATATTTTCCCATGAATTCTTCATGAAAATTTTACCTAAGGATAAATCTGTTAGCCAAGAGACAACTAGGTAAACTACAGCAAAAAGCATGTCACAATCTTGAATAGATTTCATTATATGCTTGATATTAAACAAATATGAGTATTAAGGTGACAAAACATAATAGAAGAATATGGTAGAAGAATATAAAAATGCACAACTTATACACAGCAGTTAAAGTAATTTCACTTATAATCAGTTGTTAAACTTTATACACTAAGTACAGTAAGCATAAAACCAAGTAATACAAAACAAACACCAAAATGTTAAATTTATTGACTTAATCATTTGAGTTATGGGAAATTAAGTGAGAGGAGCAGGAAATCTGCCAAATCTATCATTTTTCAAAGAAAAAACTTATACAGTAAAAGAAGAAAGAAAATTTTAAATTAAACTTTCTTACATATGGCAAAAACTACTTTTTCAAAAAATGAAAAAAAGAAAAATATCTCATCCTGAAAGATTTTTTAGAAAACTCTAGAAACAAAATATGACATTAGACGACACAAAATTAAGACTAGATATATCTGTCAAAATAATAAATGTTAATGGATTTAATTAATACATTGAAAGAGAAAGTTACTGGGTAATACCACAAAGCAAAGGCACAATTAAAATAAGTGATTCAGAAAGAAACAAAAGGAAGAGTGGAAAAGTGCGTAGAAAGTGAATGAAACAAGGTGCTATTTTTATATCCAAAAAGGGGGATTCTGGCTTGAAAAGATTAAATCATAAAGATATTTCATAATGTTAATGATAAATCACAACAAAGATAAAACCATTATAAATTTGTCGGTATCACACATTGTGGCAGCAATATTCACTAAACAATTATTTTAAAAACTATATAGAGAGATAAGTAATCTGTTGTAGAATAGTTTTGTTAATCTTTCTAAATCCATGACATATTAAATGGCCAATTATATTAATTAAGATAAATCTGATAAGTGTTTAATGATACACTCTGAAATATCACAGCTCTAAATCATGTTCAGAATATGATCACAACTCCAAACATCTCTAATGCAGTATTTCCAAAGTGTACATATATATATTACAGACTATATTTTTCTGAAAAAGACCCAATAACACTAGCAATTAATAAGAATCTCAGAAAATAAGACCACCTAATTGACCAAGAAATTAAAACAAAAGCTGTCTAAAAGTACATGTAGAATAAAAAGGAACATATGGAATTGACAACTTTTTAAAAAAGAATGATTGTGAAAAACCACATGTCAGCACTTTGGGTACATTTGCTAGCATAATGTTAGATCAGAATTCATAGTTTAAAAATTCAGATTAGTAAAGAAAATTTTAAATGAAATCAAATAAATAAAAAACACTACTGAAAATTTTATAAAAGAACAAAAAAGCAACTGAAATAAAGCAGCAGCATGCAGCTAATAAACAAAAGTTAAAATAGTTAGAAAATGTAAAATAATGTTTACATTGGTAGACAAATCAAAGAATTGTGGTAGAGGGTCACAACACATGAAGAAAATGTAAGACACGGTAGCCATACCAAATAAAGCATTATCTGAAGGGATAATCATGAAATCGAGAAAAATAAGAGCATTGTAAAAGAGATATTGCTTGAATTAATTGAAAAATCTAAATAAAATAAGGAGTAATTTTCTAAGAGAATGTTATTTTTCCAACCTAATTCCAGGACAGTAATGAAATCTAAACCAACAGATTTACATAGAAAAATCAGAAGAAAAAAAAATTCAAAATCCTACATGTCATAAAAAAAAGTGATTTTATAGGGAAATTCTGCCAATGTTTTCCATTAGGTATTTATTCCCTGTACTTCTGTGCACAGAAAACAAAAACCAAATCAAAAGAGGAGTAAGAAGAAATTACTATTTTTGTGATACTAATATAATATTCATACTAAATTTGCACATATATAAAGCAAGCTAATCTTATTTAAGTATATTAACCGAGGGCTGGGGATTTAGCTCAGTGGTTCTGCTTCCTGACTCATAAGCTCAAGGACCCGAGTTTGATCCCTGGTACCAAAAAAAAAAAAAAGTATATTTACAGAAAAATCAGAAAGTCTAATTTAGATGTCGCAGGGAAACACCAAAGGTAATTTCATTTAAATCAAGATTTTACAGATGTAAGAATTGGAAAGAAGAAGTAAATTACTACTACTACTAAATTATACAATTGTGGACCAGGTATGAGCAAAAAGATAAATTTGTATAGCAGTCCAGTACAAAATTAATATGAAAAATACATTCTAAAATTTAAAGTTGAAATTAACAGATTTATTACAAAGAAGTAGTTGAGACCTACATCCTAAACGACCACAAAAACTTGAACAGTAGCCAACATCGAGAGAAAAGTCAATTCTCCACAAATTGATGGGTAAATTTCTTATGACTCAAGAACAAATACAAGTATGTCTTCATTTGATTTTATTTTTAAATAGGCAAGCTGATTTTAATTTTAAATGGAAAAATAATAAAAGTTACTAAGAAATCTCTGTAAAAATAGAGCAGTGAAGTGGAATATTCCCGTAAGATGTGTTTGTATTATAAAGATTCTAATGAAAACAACACGGTACTTAACTGACAAATTAATAATATATAATTTATTTTATTGATACAGTTAAAGAGAAATGTGGGATCATTTCTACAGATCCATGAATCAGAAAAAAAAACTTCTGTTAAGCAATAATTTATTTTTAAAAATCATTTTTAATTTATATCATAGGGGATTAGCTAATCTTCTCATAAAGACATATATCTAGTGATATGACTCAGCCATAAAAGAGAATGAAATACTGTCATTTGGAACAACATGGAAGATACTGGAAGCTACTATGTTAAATTAGATAAGTCAAGCACAGAAAGATGAGTACTACACGATTGTAAAAAAATGTGCTCGCAGGGAATTAAGAGTAAAATAGTGGTCATCAGAGACTGGGAGGGGACATAAAAGGAGGAGATGAAGAAGTGTTGATGAAGGGGTACTGGGTTCAAGTTAGAAAGCAGTAAGTTCTAATGTTCTATTGAAAAGTAGGTTGATGAGGTGATGATTATCTACTGTATAGCTCAAAAAGCTAGAATAAAATTTTAATAATTTTGCCACTAAAAACTGATAAATATTTGAGGAGATGGCTATATTTAATATGACAATACTGTCTATACAAAAATCAAAACTTCACATGGAGGCCCATTAATATTTTTAATTTTTGTTTTTATGTATCAGTTGAATGAAATTTAATTAAAAACATGTAGAGATGAACAAGACAAAAATAATCAAATAAGAACAGCCAAAGAATATAAATAGAACATTTATTTTTTAAAGCGTGCCTTAAAAGTTATAGAGAAAATCTCTACACTTATTAATCATAAAAATACAAATTAAAAATATAGTGAGATATCATTTTTCACCTCTCAAAATGACAAAAACTCAGTTTGATCATAAATTCCATTGGTATGACTGTGAGGTAAAGGATAATTCCCAAGTATCATTGTGGGGGTATAATTTGATGTTCTCTGGTGATGAACAAATAAGTAGTAACTATGGAAGTTGTAAATATGTACACCATTGTCTAGCAATTTATGTCCAGGAATTTAATCTGGAGCCATTCTTATTTAAGTATGAAGCAAATTATGTGTTGGTGTAGGTATTGTATCTTTTTAGTAAGAATCCACTATTAAAAGAAAAAATGCATATTCTTTACTAGGAGGCTGGCCTTGTAAGTTATGGTAAATCCAATGAATCAAATACTACATAGTGTTGTTAGACACAAAATGAGTTATATGTATGGGTAGGAAATGATTACAGCATGGAGAAAAATGTATTGTAGAAGGCATTAGATTGTTTTATGCATACAGAATGATTATTGCTTATGTACTTTTCTTTTTCTACCCCAGTTGGAGGGCGAGCTTGTGAGGCTTGGGAAACTGTTTCTTAGTGTCTGTAGGAAAGGCTAACGTGGGTAGTATGATGTGTGATAACAGCTGACATGTGAAACAAAAGTTGGGACATGGCAATGACCAGGAAAAGTCCCGTGAAGAGGCTTAGCAAACATGTATATACCTTAACAAAAGAGGAAGGAGAGTTTCAGACAGTCAGAGGAGCATGTACAAAGGCTAGAGCTGAGACTATACAAATCATTTTGATAGAGTGAGGTTCCCAAGGAGACTAAGACATACTGTATAACTGACATTTGTGTCAACCATTTGAAATGTAGTTGATGTGTACTGGAGAGGCATTATCTGGAATTTATTCAACATTTAAAAATTGCTTTTAATTTAACTTTTTAAATCCTTCATTTAAACTGGAAGGAAACTAAAATTATAGTAAAATTATAGTTATCAAAAGATATTTTTATTTTCTTCCTTTTTTTGCATTGTTAGAAAGCAAGGCAAAACATTCTCAAGTCTATGAAGAGAAGCTCATGGAAGTATATCAGCTATGTAAATAAAGAGAAAAAATTATGACACAATTGCTTATATAAGATGCTCAAGTTTGTCCTAATAGACATTTGAGAATAATTAAGAACTGATTTAAAAGATAAACATAATAAAGAACCCAAGAATTTTCTGGTAATTATTTATAAAATCCATGTCCACTCAGAAATTAAGAAATTAAGTTTTATTGTGTACACAAAAGAAAGAACTTTAAAACCCAATTATGAAGTAACCAAATTGTCTTCTACTTCTGTATTTATGTTCTATTAATGTATTGCAAGATAAATCTATGAGAAAAAAAATTTAAATATAGGTGAATATAAGGTCTTGCCTCAGATGTGAAGAATGTGCATCATTCTGACTGAAATAATCAATAATACTAAAAGCAACAGCAACCAACTTAATACTTTATACAGATGTTCACTTTTACATTTTAGTTTCAAAACAGGTTTTATTTTAAATGTTAATTTACTAAAATACTTCAACAAAATGAGCTTTGAGGGAAAAGTATATTCTGTAATTAACTATTCTTTAGATTAATAGCTTAAATAACAAATTTTTAGATATTTTAAGAAATAAGTAAAGGAGATGAAATATATTTTAGACTGGAGGAAATGATCAATTTTGAGGGCAAAAAAATGAATTTGGCATTACTCCCATGTTTTATCTTTTGAAAGAAAGATATTAAAATTTAACAGAATTATTTCTTCTATAGTTATGTAACAAAAATTTTGTGACCCCTTGCTTTCTATAGAAACTGATTGAAAATTTATCGCATCATGTTTTTTTAATCTGAGGTAAACAGGGGTTATGAGACAGAGTGATACAAAAAAAATAGCAACATATTTTCCACTTATTTTCATTCAGATCAACAAAAACATTAGGAGTAATATTTCATTCTTTTCTTATTCAGCAAACTTTTCCTTTATTTATAAGTTTAGTAAAGAACTGTGTGTCATTTCTGTTTATAGAGTGATATTAAAACTTCAAGAATGTGTGTTATTGCCCAGAGGAAAAGGCTTTTGGGCCACCTTCTGTCCCACTGCTCCTGGCCCAGAGGTAGGGGCTTCTGAGCCACCATCCCACTGCTCCTGGTCCAGAGGAAGGAGCTTC
>NW_004624732.1:42654225-42714868 GCF_000247695.1 Heterocephalus glaber | reverse complement strand
GTACAATTCCCAATGAGAAATGTAATTGTGTTGTATACCTACAATGTACCAATAAAAGAATATAATAATAAAAAAAAAGAATGTGTGTTATGGTTTCTGGTTATATCTAACAGAAACATCAAAGACCTAGTGCTCCAACATGGTAATACTGGAGAAAAAATAACTTGTTCTTGAAAATGCATGATGACATGTTCATAATCTAAATGTGAAAGAAACAAGCAATCACAGGAAAGGAAAAATGTGTTCTTAGAGAAAAATCTCAGAACTGGTTTCTTAATTTAGATCCAGACATTAATTTTTACTCTTTATTTACTAATTTTAAAGTAGTTACTATGTTTAAAAAGTCTAAGCACAATAAATTCCATATAGAAAAAGAATTTCAAAATTGCCTCTCATATTTCTTGTTGATGCTATGCCTCTTTTGAATTGATTTACTAAAACTATTATATAATTTTTTCTCTAATGCCTTAGTACAAAAGACATGAAGAAAGCACTTGGATCCTGGGCCAGCTCCAGTGAAGATTCTAATTGTTTGCCATCCATCTTTTTGTTCACACCCACAACATGTGCATTTATTATCCCTGGTTGGAAATTATACAGCCCCATAGAGCGTTTAGGAATGGTATAGCTAATTAAATTGGGGGTTCTTATACCAATATGAAATCTTGTTCAAAAGCATGACTGAGTAAAGGTCACACAGCTAACTGCTAAGAAAAAAAGGACAAAAACTGAAGACAGGTTTGCTGGGAAATGGGCACAAGGATTTCATGTATTCTCAAGTAAACTTTGCACAATGGCAGTTCAAAGCTGAATTTTTTCCACAGTTGTAAATTTGAGAAAAGTGAAGGCATAAAGAAGTTGAGTAACACAGCCAGTAAAGCCCATGTGCTCAATAAATAAGCAGGAACACTGGCCCTAAACAAGAGCTGTGGTGCAGAGAGCATCAACAGAGAGAAGCTGAAAGCAGGGCTGTAAATGAGTGACTGAACAAGCCTGTGAGCAAGTAGAAGTGCTGATTCTCAGTCCCTGCAAGCTGAGAGGAGGAGCAGAAGCCCACAACAGATTTTTGGTTAAGCAAATCAGTTTAATAATGGTAAAGTTATAAAGCTTTGATACTTGTTATGCGGGGCTCTATTTTTATGGTTTATGTTCCTATTTAAATTACCCATCTCTTTTGAGACTTACAGTTTTTCCATGTTTCTCTAGTTATTTTTGCAATAGACAGTTAATAAGACACTTTGCTATAAGCAAGAGACAGCGGTGGCAGGGTAAGCTAAACCAGACACTGTCCCTGAGCATGTAGTTCACTCTATTGCGTATTAATGTGGCTGATGGTAGTCGCTAATTATGCAGTATTAACTCAATGAAAGTGTGGTGGGAAGATTCTTAAGGTGTCCCCATCTGTGCCTCCTAGTTTTCATGCCTTTGTTTAGCAGCCACCCTCTTGACTATGGACTGTAAGGGGTAGACAAAATTAAGAGAAGGCAAATAGACTCAAAGCTAATGAGTGATATTAAAGAATGCCTAAAGAACATGGTTGCTGACATACCCATCAGGGGTGAAACATAACTGAATAGATTTAAATGCTGAAAAATGAAACCAGAGACTTGAGATGAGATTTCAGTTTTATCTTCATGAGTATTAAGTTATTAAAAGAATGTTGTAGAGCAACATAAACAGAAGAAAGAAAAAGCAGCTCCTTATAGAGGCCATTTACATCACAAGTTATTCTCTAGTAATTAGTAGTATATGGAGTATGAATACTCCAAACTTGAAAATAATAAATTTTTGTATAAAACATAGAATAAATGTTAATAACTAGATGTGACAGCAATGCCACTGAATTCAGTGGTCAGGGGAATAACTTAAATTCTAGAACCACTGGTGATTAATAGTTTTTACCCCACTCATTTTTATAAGATGTTTTTCTTCCCTGCATCTTTATTCTGATAGATTATTAATAATTACCTCATTATTTTAATCTTTTGTGGTATCTATCTTCAATCTTAATGAAAATTTGTCATTTTTTGTGGAAAAAATGTAGCTTTCTAAGATTAATTGCTGTACATTTCACTTGATAAAAAAAGGAATTTAATCATTTAAAAGGGTATTATAACCAGAAGATGATATCTATATCTTATTAAAATGTATTTTTTTTCCTCAGAATCTCCTGTGAAATAAAGAATTCTTGGGTTCTTTTCTCCAGGTGATATTTATCAGGTTACTCAATATTTTCATGAACAACATCAATGATATATTTTTCATATAAGAGCCCATGATAATGTTTGGTTAGCTAGCTAAAAATTTTGTAAAACATTAAATAAGAAAAGGAAGGAGAATTCTATCTAATAAAATAAAACACTGAAGAGATAAAGTGTGACTCACAAATCACCTTCCTACTGACAGAAAGCAAACACCTTGAACCTTGGTGAATGATAACTTCTCAAACATGTAGCTAAGCTCTTATAAAAACAGTCAAACAGGCTTAATGTGGAGTAGCTTAGAGAATGTGTTCCTTTTTCCTTGATTTAATTTTTATAGAGATTTTAATAATTTGGGGACTAGAAAGACAAATGACAATTGAGCTTTCCTTATGAAACAGATTGTTCTAAGCAGTCATTTCATTTTAAAAATAATCTTCTGAAATATTATACACATTATACAGAGGAGGATATTGAGCTTCTAGTGGCTTGGTAAAATAGTCTTTTTCTACAGCTTTTACTTGTTGAAGCACACATGTTGATAGTAACCATTATGAATAAAGATATTCGCAAGAAATAAAAAATGTTGCCGGGGATTTAGCTCAGTGGTGCCGCCACCTGCCTTACAACTGCAAGGTCTCGAGTTCAATCCCTGGTACAAAAAAAAAAAAAAAAAAAATGTTTGGGTCAGGTTTTTAAAATGTGTATTGATAATTCTATAAAAACCATATTTCCCAGATTATTTAAATAATGTACTTAGGATTGAACTGAAAGAATGCTATATTACATGGGAGAATATGATGATAAAACTGCCAAATTCTTTTAATTAGGGATAGTACTTACTCTACCTAAAAACAACAACAACAGCAACAACAAATCTATTATTTTAACCTTTTCTCTTCTTCAGAAACTTGATAGATACTAGTCAGTTATCTTTCTTCAAAATGGATAAACCTTCTATATTATACCTTGAAGGTTTTGCAAATGAGGACTGCTTAAAGTCTTTTATAAAACAAATAAGTATTTTGAAAAATATTCAAGCTTAAAATTTTGTCATACAGAACCTAGGAGAAAGTTAAATCCATCTTAATAGAGTATCACTTGGAATCCAGGAAAGGTAAAATCAGAACAAAAAAGAAATTTCATCTAAATGAAATCTTGGCATGGGTTCTAAAAAATATTATAAGGCTAATGAAGTAAAATTAAAAACATTAAATTAGTTTATAAATAGCTATTATTACCTGGTCATAAATCATTGGTAAAATTGAACTTAAACAAGAACAATTAAGATAATATTTCATTGTACTAGAAATTCTAATCTTTTCCCATCAAAAGTTAAAAATCAAAAGGAAAGCTAATTTACTTAGAATAGTGATATTAACAGAATCTTGAGAGAAGCAACATACTGGAAGAGAGCCAATGAATAATAACAAGTAAAGATTTTAACGTCCGTGTGTTCTTTGAACATCATAAATTACTTACAAGGAGTTTCAAATAAATGTTATCAAATGGAAAATGTGACTGTTATAAAAGCATCTTTGAAGCATAATCAGTTTCAGTAGGAGAAAGCCACAGGGATCGACTGAATATAATTTTGGATGCTTGGAGTTATGGAATGAAATATCCAAACTCTCATTGATCTCTTTAGAAATATTTTATTGGCAGAGACTTCGGTATGAATCTTTAAATATTTTATGCAGTGATTTAATTTAACTTATCCTTTAAACTGCTTTCTTTTCCTCACCCCAAACCTCACTAAAACTAATTGAAACAATCATCCCAATTTCTTAGCATAAGTTAAAATAAACCTCCAATATCCAGTTCATCTTTGGAGCAAAACCAAAATATAATAAAATCAGATCTCAGTTTTGTTTAAGAGCATATATTTTCATGAAAGATTGGTTTTATAATTTCAATTTGATATCTTATAGCCTTACACTTAAAAATTTAAGTGTGTAAATTAGGAATGTGAACATAATTAACAATATCTCCCTCTTTCTCTCTCTCTCTTTCTTTCTTTCCTCTCTGTGCTCCCCTTCACTCTCTAAAGGTCAAAACTTAGAATTAACTGTAATTGTCTTATTGTTTTCATCGCTTTAAAAAATGTGTTGAATCAGACAAATTATTACAACATTGCAAAAGCATAGAACGTGTGGAGTAGAGTATAATTGTTTATTCTTAAAATAAACAAAATCTGTAAAAGCAGTTGGGGATAAGTTAAAATATCTGTCATTTCAGAATCTTCTGTAGCTAAACCTTGAGTAAATTGCTTATTTTGCTCATCAAATAATCATGTTTTATGAAGTCAAATGTTCTACAAAGGTTGTTTTGTACAGAGAGGAATCTGAAATTTAGTTGTTCAGTAAATTTTATATATATTTAATTTTTATTGCCAAAATGTTGGCAACTTGATTTTTAAAAGTATATAAATATGAAGAGATACCTTTACTCCCACATTTATGTGTCACTATTCATAATAGCCAAGATATGAAATCAACTGAAATGCCCATCAATGGATGAATGAAGATGTGCAATACAGACACACAGAAATATCATTCAGCCTTAAAACAAAGCAACATGTATGGAAATTATAGTATATTACAAAAAATTAAAAGAGCCAGACACAGACAAACACTGCACGTTCTCACTTGTATGGAGACACTAAAAATGTGGACCTCATAGAAGAGAGTAGAATAGTGATCACTAGAGGCTAGGAAAAAGAAGAGATGGAGCATAAAGAGGGATAATGAATACCCAAGTGGAGTTAAATAAGAGGAATAGATACTAGTATTCTACAAAATGTCAGGGTGGCTATTGTCAATATAAAGAGAGGATTTTGAATGTTTCACCACAAAAAAACAATAAAATTTTAAGGTGAAGGTGATACTAGTTTCCTTGATTTCACTGTAATCATTTATCAAAGAATCATATTTCACCCCATAAATATGTATAATTATCATCTCAATTTAAAAATAAAAATACAACCACACAAAAAGAAATATATAGAAAACACATTTCCACATGGGAAAAGTCAAAATCTGAAACTTATAGTAAAGTTTGATGCAGAGTTTTATGAACTTCTTGTGATTTATTGCATCTACCTACTATAAAAATGGGGAGTGGGTACAGTCAGTGACACACCAATTTGCATTAAGTTGGTTTTAGTTTCTGGGTATTAATTGGCAGTAGTTCACTTTAATCTGATGCTTCTGATCCCTTCAGCATTAGAGTTTAAGAGATAGAAGAAACATTCCAGAGATCACCTACTGTTTATTTTTCTAATGAGCAAAGCAAGAGCTACGGAGATGAAGAGGCCCGAATTTATAACCTTGTTCCACATGAAAATTTATCTGTACCCTTGTGTCTTTATGATTAAACCAAAATATCTTTCTTGGAATGTAAGGACCTTAGTAATCTGTTCCTGCCTGATAAGTGTGTGAAAACATCTCACCTAGAATGCCCCTGCTCTGGGTCTGAGTTAGGAATAGTTCCCCAATCAGCTTAAATTGCCTTAGACAGATTTCATCAACTTCTGTCTTTCCTTGCATGCTCACGGTGAATGGTAATTTCCAGGATGTTGTGGTTCCTTGATATCTGTATCTCCAATTCTTGGCCTATTATTCCATCTATGGCAGATGATCCAAAAATAGATAAATCATGTGACATAAGACCAATGATTTAGCATTTCTTTGTTCAAATATCAAAGTCATTTTGTATTCGGGAAAAGTAACTTTTATAAGGTTATGGTGTATATGTAAAATGCCCCTCAACTGTTTCACGTGTTCAGAGGTAGGAGTTTTGGAAGGTGATACTCATGAGTAGATTGATCCATGAATGAGTTCATAGCTGAATATACTGTATGGAGGTGAGGCCTGGTTGAAAGAAGTGGGTCATTTGGGGCTTGACATGGAAGAGTACATTCTTGTCTCTGGGTCTTCTGTTCTCTCTCTGCTTTGTTAGCCACCATGAGGTGAGCAGCTTTCCTCGGCCATGGTCTTCTACCATGATACTCCTGCTTTGGAACCAGATGACCATGGACTGAAACCCGTAAAATTGTGAGCCAAATTAAACTTTGGCTCCTTCCTTTGTGGTAGGTGTTAGGTATTGTTTCTTTACATAAGAAAGCTAATTATGACAGATAAAGGCAGGGATTATTGGTTTGTTTGTTGGTATGTCCTAAGTACCTTAAAAATTGCTCAGATTATTGTGAGTACCCAATAAATATTTCCTTAAGGAGTGCACATATAGTACAGAGGCATTATGAATATGATTTAAAGAACTTTAAGTGAGAATTCTTCTGTAATGTTTAGTACACATATCAACATTTTCATGGAAAGTTATAGATTTGTTCTTCATTTATGGTTGCTTTAAACCAGTGACGGTGAAACCTTTAGAGACAAGTGCCCAAACTGAAACCCCAAACCGACTTATTTATCACAAAGTGCCAACAGTGCAATTGAACCTGAATCCTAAGGTTTTAGTTTAGGAAAAAAAATCAAGTCATTCATTAACATATTTTTTCTTAAAAACAAATATGCATAATATAGGTTTGCCACCACTGTTCTAAACTGTATTCATCTATTTTCAGGCAAAAGTGCTCCTTCCAGCTACTACTGACAGTCGTTTCTAGCCAATCAATTCAATGTGAATGACCAAAACAAGCAAACATAAATTTGAGTATATTGAAATTCTACTCCTGGGAAGTAAGGTCTGTATGGTAGGATTCAGGCATGGTTGTGTGGGTACATAATGCTCCTGGTCAAGTTTTCAGCTGTGTTCTCATGACAGGTCATTAATATTGATAAACTGCCATATGATGTCAGAAGAAGGGCTTGGAAATAGGAGATTTCAGTTACAGTTCAAGAAAACATTGGGGTTCAGCAATGACAGTTCAGGAACATATAGAGAAGGTAGAACCAGTGTACACAGGAGTAAAAATCAGAGAAAGCAGTTGAGATAAATTAAAATAGTAGGCCAAAAACAACAAAATAAGAAATAGAAATGAGAGAAAGATCAATGAATGCTTAAATTCATGCAGTTGTTAATCACCATATCAGTAGGAAAAGTAAAAGAATGGTTAGGTGACAAGAGCAGATACAAAGATCCCAATAACAAAGACAAACAAATTTACAAAATAGCTTATTTTAATCATGAATTTAATGTTCATCCCTTGACACCAGCAAGTGGTCCCGGAGCATGCCTGATGTAAGGCTTGTTAAGACATGGCAATAAGTTGGTAGAGTATTTAATGCTAACTCATTTTTAGTAATGAAAATATCTATTAATTTCTCTTTTATAAAAATAGTCATCTGGTCATGTTGTTATGCTTTCTTCTAACTCAGGTGATCTAATTCTACTCTAGAAAGTAATTTGAGAAGGTATAATGAAGTTCAATTAATTTTTTTCTTCTCATTTGCTAGCCCATCTGTAAATATGAGTGGAACACTTGGCTCTGTGAACTTACTACCTCTTCAAATCTCACTCTGCAGGACACTTCTTCAAATATGTCCAGCGAGCTATCAATCTGATAAGCATAGTATTAGAGAAGCACTTCCTGGAATCATAAATTTTAGTTAATGAAAATTATTTTCTGAAGTTTTACAGTAATATCTTAGTCTTATGAGAGTTAAGTAAATATTTTTGATGTGAAAACATTAACAGAAAATCTTTGAAAATTTTCTAAATATATTTTCTTGAAGTAGTTTATTATCCTAAATACTAGTTTATAATATTGATGTTCTAAGTACAAGAACAGAATGATGTCTCTATCTGGGACTTTAGAAAGAGCTACTTGACTTTTTTTCATCAATATTGATTAAAAACTCATGAATTTAAATTGTATGTAGCAAATTTTCATGGATATATTTGGTCTTCATAGAAACATATGGAAATGCATATTTAATTTGTCAGTATTTTGCAAATCACACCCTTTTTGGAATAATTTGCAAAGTGAAAAATGTTTCCATATGCTAGAAAATGGTTTGTCTCTTATGCTGAGAGTAAAGAATCATCTATTCAACACAAAAGTTTTTAAAATATTTTCTTCAGCAATGGATTATCAAAGAAACATTAATAAGATAATGTCCCTGCACTCAGTGAAGTTAGAAATAAGATTTCAACTTATATAGAGTTTTTCATTAATATTGGATAAGCTAAAACCAAATTTTAGTGGTATTACAGGCCCATTAATTTAAGAAGAATGCCATATGGCCTTTTTCTGCCTACAATACCATGGCCATTACCAAATCTTTTGAGAACCTGAGCAAAGCTGATTGGAGTAGGCTATGATGTAGGAACCAAAGTCAGGCCATATGCCAATCGTGGGGATGAAAGATCAAAGGATAATTCATGCCCAGTCCATTTCCCTCCTCAAGGAGAGTAAAAATAGGTAAATATATTCCCCATGATACTCAGACAACCGGCTTAGGCATCATTACAATACACTTTCAGCCCGGCCCTTTTGATAATCCTTTCATCTGAAAGAATAAGATGAACACCTGTATTTTCTACATACTAAAACATATAAAAAGAATATATAAAGATTTGGCATCAGCTGCCCATAGTTAATTGTGAAAAAAACAAAACTCTACAGATTTCAAAGCTCAGTTTAGGGACAAAATGAAGTAATTAAAGTAAGAGCTGAAGCTCTTTCACAAGTTTTACTTTTCATATCTGAAAGGATCATTGACCTCATATGTCTTCAGAGACGCTAGACTGCAGTTTTAGAACAGAAAATAAATTTGGGGTTTTCAAAGGACTTTGGTGTTTCCAAATTAATGATTTTGTCATTATTATCTAAGAGTGGTGATTTGTGAAACAGAATGGACTTAATGTATCTTTTAATACAGATAATTACTATTTTGGCTTTCTTTAAGTGTTGAGATGATTTCCTGAGCTGAAAAAATAAAAGATTATGTACTAAATTTATTTTTAACTGTGATCACACCTGAAAACAAATAAGTTATTTTTATGACCACAGCCTAATTCACCACATGGGAAAATTATAAATGAAATATCATATAGCAAAAAATGTCAAGCCAAGAAATACATTTATTAATCTAAAACAGTTTCCAAATGATAATATGTGTAGGTCATATGTCATAGATCCATAGATAAGTCTTTTTCAAATGATTTGTCTACTTTTAGGTTTCTTACAGGGACACTGAGAAGGACTAAGTCTGAAGATAGCTGTAAGTCACTTTACAAGGATGGCTCTATAACACAGAACTTGAAGCAATACTGGTTTTACCACTGTTTATGGTTTGTAAAATATTGTAGAATAGGAATAAAGGGCAATTTTATGATAATGAGGTAGGTTTTAAAATGTTAAGTCAATAACTCAGGTTCCATAAAAATTCTAGTGAAGAGAATAAAAAGGAAATGATCACTTGACATATACCTTTAAAAGAAGTGCCATTTGAGTAATTCTCTCTTCTTTTTTATACCTCCTTAAATTCATGAAATTTATGAAGTGAATCTCTCTTATAGGCGGCAACTTCCACTTTCAAAGTAACAGAGTAAATTCATTCACTTGGTTAACATTGCATTATCTTTTACAGAAGATCTGCATCTTTAGGTTTTCTTCTTCTTATCTCAAACTGTTCCTAAGCAGCTCTGAGTTAGTCACTTATGCCTCCATGGTTCCCATGGCAAAGTTATTCTGAGAATTTGCCCAACCACTAATTAAAGTTTGCCCTAGGACACATCTCCTAGTTTTGCATTGTCTGTCATTTATATCACTTTTTTTTGACCATTTAAATGATATTTCTCTAAATATTTTCTTCCATATTGATTTCCATCAAGGCAGTTTTTTTGTTTATAGGGCGGTTTCTGTACAAAAATGTTTGCAGGTAGTATTTATTTGTGTCTCTTCAATCAACTCAGGATCATCCCTTGTCCATGATGAAGCAACCAGCTGCTTAGAAAGATACATGTGTCTCAATAAAATAAAATGTGGGTTTTACTGTATTTAATTTTTGAGATACAAATATACACACATGCACACGTAGACACACATATGTACATAACAGATATATTGGAAGTCCTCATTATATGATGACAAATGTAATATATAGGGAAAGCTCTTAAAATAAATGAAGTTTGAACATGAAAGAGGGAAAAACTAAATTGAGGTATCTTAAAATGTAAAATGTAGCTACTTTAATGTATACTTTGATAAAATTTAGATTAAATTATGATATCCTAGTTCTTAAAAACAATAAATTTTCCTATAAATGATTCAAGTCTATCTTTCTTTATGGCAGAGTAGTACTCCATTGTGCATAAATACCACATTTTATTTATCCATTCATCTACTGATGGATGCATGTGTTGCTTCTAAGATCTAGTTATTATGAAAAGTGCACCTATAAACATTGGTATGCATGTATCTCTGTAATATGATGTCTTTAACACTTTCCAGAAGATACCTAAAAGGGGGATAGCTAAGTCAAATGGAATTTCTAGTTTCAGTTTTTTGAGGAAGTCTCCATACCAGTTTCCATAATGGTTGTACTGGCTTACATTTCCACCAACAGAGCAGAAAGTTCCCTTTTTCCCCACATGCTCTCCTGTAGAGTTATTTGTAGGAAAATGGATGGGCCTTGAGACCATAATGTTAAGTGAAATAAATCAGAAACACAAGCTTAAATATTATATTGTTTATCTTATATCAGAAATCCAGAGTAAAAATAAGGAGCAAAATAAAAGATAAATAATAGAAGTCGGGAGATAGATTGCTCTTAAGGGGAAAAGGATCAAGAGATAGAGGGAAGGAGGAAGAGAGGAAAGAAAAAAGGGATGAAAAGGGGGATTAGGCTGTGTTAAATACAGCTACAGCTCCATACAAGGAATGTAAACATTAGATTTTAAACACATGTAATTCATTTATAATTCCACTGTGCATATGTGGTGTGTATTTTCATTAAATATTAGAATAAAATATGATCTCTCTCATATTACATTTAACTTTTTCATCATGACCTTAAAGATGATTTTAGAAAGATTTTTTGAGTCATTCATCATTTCCCTCAAACCATTGATATTCAAGTCACTTGCTTCTCAAGTAGCTTTTCAAATTTCCTCTCCTTCACCTGCTAACAACTCTATTCTCATTGTCCATGATTTTGTGATTGAGCAGTTTTCCAACTTCACTAATGTTGTGAATAGCCTAAGTCTTGAAATTTTTTTACTTTACAATACAGTTTTCTCTACATTCTGTGATATTTACACTATTCTGGAATCAGGAAAAAAGTAAGACTAGAGTAATTCATAGTACTAATTGGAAAAGAGTGTTCAGGTAAGAACTAATTTTATTAGTCCTTATTATTTTATTATTAGTGATTTTTTTCTATTAAGACAATCTTCTCTTACTACATTACTTTTTGTATTTAAAAATTGGAATAATGTTTGGATGATGAGCAACTTTAAAATTTGCAATTAGATGAAAATAAAGCTAAAAATTGATCAAGTTAATGAAGTTGGAAATGGAAATTAGTGTCTTATACAAGTGTGTATTGTAGATAAAATACTCTGGGTCAAGAGGAACAAGGGCTGAGGCTTTGAAAGAAGTAATGGAAAGTGAAAGAGGAAATCTTGAAAAATACAGAAGAGTAATTACCGCGAATGGAGCAGAAGAAAGAGAACACAATACCATAGAAGCTTAGAGAGTAGGAAGTAGGAAGCTAATGTTAAGGACAAAGAGGACAGCCAATTAGAAGTTGTAGCCAATTAGAAGTTGTATCCGAGACATCATCCATGTTAGGACTGAACACACAACTTCAATATCAGGCTAAATTAGTAGATCAGATGCCTCTGGAAGCCTAGTTTCTGCAAAAATTCTCACTAAGAAATTGAGTTCATGTTAGTCTACCCTACATGAAAGCATCAAGAGTCTTGTGAAGCAACCTGCCACTCACTGCCCCCTGTATCCCTTGTTCCCTCACACTTTACACAAGGAAACTTTATCCCAGTACTCAACAAACATTTATAAATAGTAAGTCAGAATAGATAACTAAGAACCTAAAGGAAGATTAAAATTATTGATAAATTTTGGGCAGGAGAGTCAAGCAGGAGATTCCTCAAAAAACTAAAAGTAAAAATTCCATTCGAACCAGATATTACCCTACTAGATATCTTCCCAAAAGAGTTAAAGGCATCAATAACATGATGCATACCCATGTTTATAACAGCACAACTCACAATAGCTAAATTATAGGAGCAGCCTATATGTCTATCAAAAGATTAATGGATAAAGAAATGTATTACTTATATACAATGGAGTAGTACTCTGCTATAAATAAGGATACTTTGAATCATTTGCAGGAAAATAGATATATCAAGAAACTGCAATGATAAGTAAAATAAATGAGACACACAAGCTTAAATATGGTATGGTTTCTCTTCTATGACAAACCCAAGGTATAAATAAAGAACAAAACAAAAGATAGATAAAAGGAAACAGGGAAATAGATCTTTGCAAGTGGGAAGGAGACAAAGATGCAGAGAGGGAAAAAAAAAAGAATTAAGAATGGTCATGTATATGTTCAAATATCCACTATGGAAATAGTTATTATGCATCGCAAACATGTTATAATATAAAAATCAAAAATAGATGGAATCTATTAAAAATGCAAGTACATGGAGTTGAAATGTACCAACTCTGTATTCTCCAGAATATATTTGCATGAAATGATCTCCCCAAATAACTTTAATAGCACAATTGGACCTAAGCTTATAATTTTTAAATCTTTCATCCAAATATTCTTGGTATACATTTTTATTTTTGGATTTTCCTGAGAATTGTTTAATCTGTATTTTTTTAGTTGCCAAATAGGAGTGTGCATTTCTAAGATCTGAAATTTGCCTGCACTTAACCTGCACTAATGCCGCACTGAAGTCAGCAACCCTCTTCAGCTGATTCCTTTAGCCTGTAATTACCTGTAACAATAAAGATGACTCACGCCCTTGGTAAAGCCTGCAAAATACTTCTTTTCTATTTAAAATTTCTAATCAAACAATTCTAACTGAGTGTGAATGTGTGTTGGCATGACTTAAAATTAGAGCATTTTCATCAAAATTTTCATTAGGTTTCTTTGTTGGCCACTCAGAGAAGCTCAAAGAGCACGAAAGGAAAATTGAGTACTTCAAGAGATATAACATAGCATGGTACAGGGAGGTTTGTTATTCCAATATCAGAAGTGAGGAATAGTAGGTTTCTGGTGTGTATGATTTTAATGTGTAGAGTAAATAGTCATTATAGCTCATATGACCTACTTGTGTTTCCATAGCAGAATCTCTATGTTAAAATAAGAAAGAAGAAAACAACAACAACAAAAGGATAAAGGCAGTACTGTATGCTAAATTGCATTGTATACCTATGCGATCTTGGAGAAGAATCTTTTTATTGGATTTAGATATCTTTGAATCCTTTAAAATATTGCACTCAAAATACAGAACAGAGAGGTCAACATTTGTGAAGTTAAAACAAATTCAAGGTCATCAAAGCACTTTTCTTAATTATACATTTCTGTCAAATTTGTACAATTAAAAGTAATTCACTGTGTACATCATGGCAATAATTAACGTTGTAGACTGAACTGAAGTCTTCCCTAAAGTCGTGGCACAAGTTCCGAGAAGTCATTTATTTATAACCAGTCCTCATTTACCATAATTTTTAACTACAAACTAGGTTTAGAACATGACATTTCAGTGACAGAGGTGATGGGATGGACTAGAAAAATTTTAAATATGAGTTGAGAGTAAAAGCCTGAGTTCTGATGTTTGATGTACGGACTGACTCTGCCTTGTAATTTACTCATTCTCTTTATGTGCAGGGCTCTTGGAAAAAGTCTTAGGTCATCAGTTTTGAACAATCGCCAATGTGCCTATTTAAACAAAAACGGAAGGTGTGAAATTTCTTGATACAAATGTAATTCATCAGTTGATAATGGAAACATCAGATCAAAAACTGTTTCAAAATTATATAGCAGATATTAAACTTCAAGCCTTGGACCTCCTGTGCCCTAAGGGGGCCACTCAGTCCCACAATGTCTCTCCTGCCCTAGCCACGAGGAACCTTTGAGTCTTCTCTTGACCACATACCCGAAATTCCTGTCACCTTCAGTGTCACCTTCATCCTATTCTTCCTCCTTCTGAAAAGCTGTGACTGCAATATTACTGCACTGTAAATATGTAGTAAGATGATCACAAATAAAAGTAAATAATTAAGTTATATAATTTAAAATAGTTGTTAAAGTGTGTGTGGATTAGGAAAAGAAGTTATTTGGATGGTATTTTTTCAAATAAGATGTTTAGCCACTAGATGTCACCCTTTTTTAAGCAATCAAGAAGCTTCACTGTTATATCAGCAGTTACATTTATTCCATTATATTTGGTGTTCTCCTTATGATTCTCAGCTACAATACTGAACTCTTTAACAAAAAAGTCCTTCTTAGTCACTCCACTATTCTAAGAAAGTTTCAAAGTGTATAGGTGATGGAAAATTCACTGCATGCTTAAACAGTTGATCTGAGAGACCTAGTAACTGAAATAAAAGTTTATAATTGGCAAAAGTATTTCAACTGGAACATTTGAAGTTAAATTGTACATAATCTCCACATTGCAAACATTATTCACAAGAAAATTTTCTTCCCCTTATAGTCAAAATAATTTTACTCATTGAATATCATTATAGTATGTATAAAATTAGTCTTATTCAATGTAGTATATTTGCTTTTTAAGCTTCTTTTTTTGCTTATGCAAACACTCTCCCTGCAAGTAATTCTTGATTTGTAGAATTAGAAAGAAATAAAACACATTTTGGAGTACAGGTAAAGTTTTGAGAAAGGATTTATTTTTCTATCTGTGACAATAAGCAAATAGCTTATCATTATCTTACACAAATCTGGTACATATCATTCCTAGTGAAGGATCTCCAATTATCCAACACAAATTAAATTCAATACATGACACCTGGCCCCGAAGAGGTAACAAAGTATAGAAAGTGACAGCAGTGAAACTATTCAGTCCAACATGACCTTAAAAGAAGCCTTAAGAGTATGAGAACACAAACAAATGGAAATAAAACACCCCAGGGTTTCCCGTATTGCAGCCTTCATTGGTCATTAATGACTTCTAAAGCTGAGTAGTAAAAATGCAATGGACAATAACATATATTTTCAAAAAATATTAAAAGTATGGCTCTCATTTGAAGACAAAATGAACACGTAAGAAAGATCTTAGGCCACTCACTAATAAATGGAAGCCAATAAGATGGTAAGCCCAGAAGAAGAGAAAATTTAAGGAATGGAGATGTATACTGCCTGTTGGTCAAAGGTCTATTGAAATAAACTTGATGATAGACAAAAACTGTCCTACAAGGTCACCATAACCTTGGAGTTATTCTTATTTACACCTAGTAAATGTCTAAATGTTAACATGCAAATTCACAGTTAACAAAGTACTTAGGTCTCAGTATTAAATAATTATCAAATAATATTTATTAAAGAATACCTCAATGACATTTTTTAAAAATTACACCCATCATTTCCATTTATTTTTCAAACTTTGGAATTTATGTATGTGTGTATGTGTGTATTTAAGGTACTAGGGATTTAATCCAAGGCACCCTCAGCCCTTTTATTTTTGTGGTACCGGCGATGGAATTCGGGACCTTGCGCTTGTGAGGCAGGTGGCGGCACCACTGGGTTAAATCCCTGGCCCTTCACAGCCCTTTTTTTATCTGTTCAGTGTGGGTCTGAACTTGTGCTCCGGCCTCAGTCTCTCAGAGTGCTGGGATTACAGGGGTGCACCACCATGCTGCCACTAGATATGTATTTATGCAGCCCCACATGTATTGATCACAAAATGCTTAAGTGGACATAGGCATAATCTCATTATCCAAAAATTTGCCTATGATATAAATGTTGATATTCTTTCTATAAAAAGGATAGAATACTGAGAGATCAGAAATATTCTTGAGATTGCAAGCCAGCAAGAGACCATGCTGGAACTTGAACATACTCTGCTTTGGTGATATTTCTTAATATATATTTAAACATTGGCTAGATTTTGGGACTCCTCAAAATGAAGCTCATGAACACCCTAGTTACATTACCTCTCCTTTTTCTCATCCATGGTGAGAAAAATCTTAAGTGCAATGCACCTGCTGTAAATTCAAAACTCATCTCCAAAAACTGCCTTTCTCTAGAATCTGCAGCTTTCACACCGACCAACATCACTGGTTAGCCCTTGAAGTTGACTTAATACATTAGATCCTCTATTGCACTTTAAATAAATGAAGAATGATGTCATCAAAGAGATTTGTTAAAGATAAAAGAGAATATTTTCAACATATACATAGTATTCTCATAATACATGCTTTATATTTTTCTCAGAATAACTGGCACATAGAGAGAAATCTAATGTCCTGACTACAGTATATTCAAGGAAGATCTCGGCCTGACCAAGTAAAATTACTAAGTTAAATTTACTCTTTTATTTTAAAATCTTGGAGAAAATTTAGATATAATTAAATCAGCTATACAAATCTCCACAATTCCTACATTTATATGTACAGAACTCCAAAAATGTGAGATCCTCCAAGATTTATTATTAGTTCAGCTCCAATTTCTGTGAAGATTATACCACTCGGATGCAGAAAACTAATCAATATTATTATAGTATCTACTGGAAGTCCACACAGTCCTTTCCTCACACACATTGCAATACAACAACTATAAAAAGGCTTTTTTTCTAGAATATTATTTCTTTTTCTTCACACCAGATGAAAATGAAAGGAACATTGGTGAGTTCCCCAGTAAAATAAAAATGTATAAATGTGTTGATGTATTATATTTGCATTTGTACTTGCTCTAAAACTGGAAGAGTTATATAAAATAGAAAAGTACTACTTTTATGTAGTCAGGCTGCTGTTCAGTGTTCAGCTTCTTCAGATTTCATGGATTATAAAGTCTTTTAGGACAGAAGATATTTCCTACAAGCAATCATGTAACATTTATAGCTTTAAAGGTAGATGTAATTTTAATAATAACATGCCACATTTAAGGATCTATTAGGCACAGCTCTGGTTGTCTTTGATTTATCCATCAGGTACGGAATATGAAACTTTCTAAAGTCTAATTTTTGAAAAAAAATATAGTGGCCTTTTGCATTAAACCATTTGCTACACATGATTGCAGTGACTCGTTTTTACCATTGAAGCTTCCATTTTTTGATTGAATTTCTTGTTCAACCATTTGAACTCTTCAGAAAGCAATTATTTCTTATAAAGCATATCATTCTTAATAGGGTAGTAAAAGAATTATAATCCAATCCAGATCCTATTGGATAACATTTTAAGAAACTTATGTAAATTTAACATATTATGAATGCACATTAATTTGCTCATCACTAAAGAAGAATCTGAAAATGGTACTCACGTGGGCTTAACTGTATGGGCATGCTTTTCATGTACAAAGGCACCACCAAGACCTCCTGCCCCTGAATTTAAGTACTGAATTGAAAATAAATTAAACTGTATGAGTTTATCTGAATATATAACAACAACCCCAATATAATCATTTAACTTTTTAAAATTAAAACTACAACTAATGATCAGTTCAAAACATATAACTATTTAAATTTGTATAATAAAGCAGGATCTCCCATTGTTTCCTTTAAAAAAAAGTGAAAAATAATATTACTGGGCTGAAAAATACATGGCTGTAATTGTTTTGGCTAAATTTTGCCCCAACTAGTAAGTAGTAATTTCACTGAGGTCTAATTGAATTCAAAATTCATATAAATTATTTGTCATAAAATTTTGAAATCATTTTGAACACATATTTGAAAATATATACATTATTATTGGATTTACTTCCATGTTTTATATTAATTAAATTGTCTCCAAACACCAATACCAATTTGATTTCTTAAGAACTTTGGCTATACATGCCAAAAATTTCACAGCTTACCAACCAAAAACCTAAGGATCTTAGTCAATATGAATTAAGTTCTAAGTGTGAGACATTTTTTCCAGAAACTTCTAATTTTTTTATAATGACCTACAATTGAAGAAATAAGTTCTCTATAATAATAGAAATAGTGTAATTAATTTATCATATGATTTCACTATTAACTAAAATTTTAAAAAATACAATAATGGATGAAATAGAGGAAAGTAACTCAAATCCTTAAAATTGGCCTACAGATCCACTTTTGTTTTTCCTTCAGATTAATATCAATGAGAAATAAAAGGATGTAAATATATTAGCTCATTTTTACCTTGTAGGAACACCAACAGGCAAAATCAACTCCCCAGTCATGTAAGTGGAGTTCAACATTTCCAACTGCATGTGCTAGATCAAAGCCAACAAAACAACCCTAGGGAAGAACATAACAAGTTTTGAATTCACTTTATGATTAGCAGTAGTTAAGTTCGAATATCTTTAAGAAATTCTTTGCCAAACTTCTGTACTATAATAATAGTTTATCTTTTGATGCAGTACTACACGATATATAATCCCTAATTCCCAAATTGTTTTTGAAGCCTGGCACACAGGAGTAATTTTTTAATAATGAGACATTGTTTCCATTCTTCACTATATTGACATTTTCACTGATAGTGCAAATGAAGTGATTGGTAAAACTGCTGGCAGCTTTGCAGGAAACAAAATGGTGACCCCAAACTGTAGTAGGAGTCATTGCTTTTGCCCTAAGACAGTCAGGGGTAGGCAGTGTTCACTTGTGAATCTTCTTGTTAGTTTTTAAAAGGATCAGTAATTTTTAGTAAACAAAATCATCTTATTTCTCATATTTTAATATTTAATGTGGGAAACACATGTCATACACTTGACCACTTTCTGAAATAAAGTACTCTCAAATGAAAACACTTGAGTTTCAAACTGAACTAGCCACTTTAAGTTCATGGAGAACCATTAAAGAGAAACTAATAAATAACTGAAAGTCATACTTAGGTTTTGACAGATAGTCTTCCGAAAATAGACAAAGTATCATTTCAAGGAAATCAACTCGCAATATTTGTTCAAAAAAAATAAAAATTAGTTTCCAAAACAAACTGAAATTTTAGAAAACTTGTATCTACTTCTAGGAGTGGGACTGTTTTCCATTAAAAGAGATATTTCTGAAAAATTTAGTAGCAATAACTAATTTAAAACACTTTATATTTAAATATGTCAATATTTGGAAAATACACATAATTCTATGAACCAAGTGTTTCCAAATGACAAATGCTTGATGTTGCATATCATGCATTGATAAAAGATCTGTTCGAAATGCAAGATCAATCAGTGAATTTTAACTTAATAAAGTAAAGCAATTTTAGTGGTTTAGTTTTAAATCCTATACCACAACTCCAAAGAAATTCTCACGTGTCAAATTATGGTGCAAATACCCAAACATATCCACAATTAACTGGAAAGACTATTGGAATTAATTTTGACTTTTTCAACTATATATCTGCATGAACACTTTTCTATTTCATATTCTTTACCAATGGCAAAAAAAAAAAAAAGAATGTAGAGATAGGTATAAAAATCCAAATGTCTGAGAGTATTTTAAATTTAATTTTGATTACATAGTGTTTGTTCTCTCTATATATTCACTTCAGGCACTGACAGATTCTTAGGGTCTAACACTATTCTTAGAGATTTACTTGGTGTACAGTTTCAAGGATTTTGTGTGTCTTCCTAATAGAATTCATTCTGTTTTAGAAAAAAAATAAAGCCTCTGTTTTCATTAAATTCCACCACAGACAACTGAAACAATGAATACATACTATACAAATTGTACTCAAGTTGTAACTTTGTAATTTAATTGCTTAGGGTCAAAACCATTTAAGTTTCTCAAAGCATTAAACTTTTCCTAGAAGATAGAGTAATTCCTTCTGCAGAGGACTGTAATATTGGTAATGCCCCAAGCAGGTTGGGCAGGTGGGTACTGGAACCTAACTTCAGGGGTTCCAGGCACCATCCATATGCAGACAAATGTTGGCTTGAATATGAATTTAAAAATAAACAACACTGGTCTTTTTTTTTGCGGGGGGCGGGGGGCGGGTACCGGGGATCGAACTCTGGATCTTGCGCTTGCGAGGCAGGCACTGGAACCACTGAGCTAAATCCCCGACCCCTAACAACACTGGCCTTTAAATACGACTGATAGAACTTTGCAAAACTTTTCAAAAAAAACTTTTCACCACTGGATTCATTTATTATTAGTTTAACAAGTGCACATATAATAACTACATGTCCCAAACTTTAGATTCCCTGCAACATCTGCAACATCTGAGGAAGACATCTGTTGACTAAAGAAGTGTTTTTTGGTTTTGTTTTGTTTCTTTGGTACCAGGGATCGAATTTGGGACCTTGCGCTTGCAAGGCAGGTAGCGGAACCACTGAGCTAAATCTCCAGCCCCTGAAGTAGTGTTTTTGATGTAAATAATTTTGGCAGTACCAAATTTAGAATTTTTCTAACACTTCTTAATAATAAGTAACCCCACACTTCTAAAACAGGTATTTTCCCTAGAGCAGAGAGATACAATTTATGACCTATTTGTATAAATAAAGTTATATTGTGACGCAACAAGTTCCAGTGTCATTTGTTTAAATATTATGCACAGCAGTTTTTGTACCGTGACAGCAGAAGTAGCTACCACAAGAATATGTGATCACAAGGACCTGAGTTCGATCCCCAGTAGCAAAAAAAAAAAAAAAAAAAGAGTATGTGATCAACAGAACCTAAAATATTTACTACATGGTCCATAACAGAAAATATATACACACTCCTGCTCTATAACCTTAGTTTCCGTAAAGAAAACTTAATGCTTTGAAATTACAATTAATTAAAAACTGTACTCATTAAAATATGATTAGATCTAGTATTTCACACAAAAAAGTTTATATCACTATTACATAACTGATTTTGTTGTTACTTCTGGGATGGAAACCTGGATTTGTGCTTTGCTTCTTACCAAAAGTAGAGCAATAGATGTCCTATGACTAAAGTCATTTCTTTGTGCTAATATAATTTTGTGAGGTATAGTTTATCTCTATTAAGACATAGAGATTATTAAAAGCTGGGTTTACAAATGAATGGTTAGGTTCAATGGCCGCATGGGCACATTTGTTAGTTTTTTATTTTAAGATACACTTATAACATAGGGATTCCATTTGGGAAAACATTGGAGTTTTCTGAATTTGAAATCCTCTTTCTCTTCATATACATTTCTAACTAAAGCAATGACTTGAGGAGGCAAATTTTCAAACTCAACTTTTCATATTTTTTATACACTCTTCTTAGAAAACTCAAGGCATAGAAAATGCCATACTTCTATTTTACTATCAATTATTTATAAAGAATGGCACTTTGAAGAAACCACAAGATTTCACCTACTGGATCCTGTTATTAAAAGCCCTGTGGCCACAGCAGTGAGTTCACATCAAAACATCACTTGCGGCTTCTACAATATATTTTAATGCACGTGCAGTTCTTTCCATATGACTGGCAGAAAATATCAATTATTCACATGAGACAGCTTTGAGGAATCAGATGGAAGATACAAATTTGAGACAATCAGGATGTGATATTCCAAAAGTGTCACTAGGTGGCACCATCTTAAAAAGAAAGAAGAAAACTTCTCTACAACCATCCTTTTAGGTATTTTCATTGCTTGTAAGAGTGTGTAACATAATGTGAATAGGAAAAAAGAAGAAGCTACACTTGAGGGTCTGCTTTAATACATTTTTGTAAAACTCCAAATATTTTTCAACACATTTTTTTTCCCAAATTACCCACAGATGCTCACTTTATTCTCACTGACAGGACCACATAGGAAGGTCGCGGTGTTCAACACAGGGCTTCACTTTCTTGTCAGTTCCCAAACTATTGCCTTTATCTCTTAATGAATCTGAATATTTCCAGCCTGGTTTTCTCCAGTGAATTTTCTAAACTACACATTTGAATATGAGACACCCTGTTTCCCTTGAAGGGAAAAACCTTTAAATTCAGAACATAACTCATAATCCTTGGCATGGCTCCCAAAGACTTGATGACCTGGCTCCTTCTACCTCTTCTTAGAGGCCTCAGACTTCCCTCCCTGTATTTGCAGAAACTTTTCTCTTTCTTCGGGACTGTTTTTCTTTCCTTGAAAGTGGCCCCCAAAGCTTCACATGTTGGAAAATAAATTCTCAAATTCGTATTTAGTAGTATTTTGATCGAGCCTTCTAGCAGTATTTAGGGTTAGATGACATGTTGGTGTATCCCTAATAATAACACTAATGGCCTTATCTGGTAAGGAAGAAATACCAGAACTGGCATGATTACTTTGCTTTATTTTTTTAATTTTTATTTTATTGGTACATTTTAGGTATACAATATAATTACATTCATCATTACTTTGCTTTTTCGTGTGACGGCTTCCACTATGTTATGATGCAGAAGAAAGGTCCTTATCAGATGCCAGTTGCGTGCTCATGGTTTCTCAGCCTTCAGAATCATGAGCTATATGGGGCAGGGGACTTAGCTCAGTGGTTTCAACGCCTGCTACGCAAGCTCAAGGACCCGAGTTCGATCCCCGGTACCAAAAAAAAAAAAAAAAGGAATCATGAGCTATATAAACTTCTATGCCTTATAACTATCCGGTATACAGTGCTTGGTTATAGTAACACAAAATGGACTACGACACTGGGCTGATTCAGTTTTCTTTTACCAACTTTCTCCCTTTTCTCATACTATAGCCCCATTTGAGTATTTCCCTTACAGTATTTTTTTAATCATATCGTCTTTTACTCTCACATAATATATACTCAAAGTATTTTTAATAAATGAATGAACAAATAAAATCCTACAATTCTCAACAGATATTCCTTTAACTCATAATTAAATTTTAAAGCAGTGTTGAGGTCCTTTGTCTCTTATGCAATCATACTGCATAAGCTAATTACTCAGATATGCCATTTTAAAAATGAAGGATCTTAGGGTAAATAGTAATTAGAATAATTTTCAAAATCCCTGTCAATTAAATAAAGAATATGATGTGTGTTTCATTCTTTCCATAGGTACTAACAGAGCACTGAATTTTCTAAGCAGTGGAGTAGAATAACACATAGGACTTGTGCTGAAATTTCTGCAGGAAGAGCAAGCTTATATTTTCTCAACTTTGATTCATTTTTATTTCTGTTTATTAAAATGAAATATGAAATGGTACAGCTGCCATTTTTAAAGTAGTTAAAGTTTTGATAATTTTATTAATTCTGTAACATTCATTTTCCTATTACTTATTTTGTTCATTCTTCATCTGAAAAGGTTCTCTGAATTATGAAGATCATTAAAAAGTAGCAAATTTGATATGAAAAGTATATTTATATAAAATATTTATAGATATATCTAGGATTGATAGTCAGCTGGTAAGCATTAGTATAATCATGGGAATTGTTAAAAAAAATATATTGTGGTAGGTAAATAGCCCTTTTCCTAAGCCACATGAATCCTCACTCATGGTTGTAGCCCTCTATCCCTGGAGGTACTTGCAGAGATGAGTGCTCCTATCCACAACTTCCATCCTCTGAATGTCCACTGCTAGGTTCTGCCCAGACACAAGTGGACAAGCTAGTTCCCTTGGCAGTGCTACCAGCTGGATGGCAGATGAATTCCAGGTTTCTGTCGTTCCCTTCAAGGTTCCTATGACACTTCTTGTGGCTATGAGGATGACAGCTTCTACACTACACCAACGAGGTCTAAAGTGCTCTGGTGACCCCATGGTTGATACACAAGTAGTAGAAAACAATCCAAGAACTACAATACTATAAATTTGGACACTGTTACATTAAGAAGAAAAAAGTGTTATGGGAAATTTGAAAAAAATAGCATTATTAGGAAGAAGAAATGTATGTGATGTGTGTTTGTGTTGGTGTGCTAGATAACTCTATATACATGGTACAGACAAGAGGTCAGTTAACAGTAGCATATTATCTATTTAATTCTAATTTTAAGATTTCTCAAAAAAGTTATAGTTAGAGAGATGCGGTACAGTTCCAGAAAGAGGTAGAAATGGAGAAGAGAAAGACTATATCTGTTAAGGTTACTTGTCATCATACTGGAACATTTAACCTTCCCAAATTCACCCAAATGTTGGAATTCAAAAGCATCTCTAGATGCTAAGCTAAAGAAAACAGTAACAGTGAAAATCTGCAGGACAGCCTCTACAACCTCTTTAAATATCTAACTGAAGGGTGAATATTTTAAAAATTCCTTCCTTTCATTTCAGAGAAAATATTCCTCTGGATTTTCCTTTCACCAGCATCATATTTAGCATGCACCAAAAATAAAGGAGGGGCAGAAATCAAAGGATGAGTGGAGGGGGAAGGAAGAAGGAAAGGGGATAAAAGAGGAATTAAGATGTGTTATGTACCAATTTTCCATGGGGAATGTAAACATTATGTGCTATACACATGTACTAATACACTAAAATAAAACTTTACCATGATCTTCAAGACTTTGTCTCACCCTTTTGCTTTGTATCTTTTTTTCCATCTCTGCTCAAGATGAAGGATTAATCATTATTTTGTTTATTATGTGCCTTCTGAATTCAATGTCAACATTTTATATGGGTCACAATTTCTTTCCAAAAATTACTTTAGAAATAGGAGATACAGTTACCTGCTATTTTTTTAGTGTAGCATGTTAATTTTCCTTTATTTACATCACTAAGAGTAGTAATACTTCACTATTAAAACATAAAACAACACAAAATGAGAGCAAACACACAAATGAAAGTGGACAGGACACAATTTTGCATGTGAAGCTTCAGGAAAGCATTTCAGAAACCAAGTAACATGGCAATCAGAATCAGAGCATAAGTTTTCTGTATGGCAACAGCTCTAATGATATTGAAAGTTTTATTAGTACTAAGATACTTACAGGTAACATGCAAGACCCCCCCCCCAAAAAAATAAAGAAAAGAAAGAGGGAGGGAGGAAGGAAGGAAGAAAGAAAAAGAAATTAGCACATGTATTATAGAAAAAGAAATACATACAATATTTTATCCAGGAAACTGACCACCCAATCGTCTACTCTAAATTTTTATATTAAATTTCAATACCAAACCGCTACAGAATAAAAGGAAATTAGCACGTTTATCTAGTTATTCTGTGGGGAGAAAAGTTAAAAATAAAAGAATCTAACACAATGATGGATGCTAATGAGAAATAACTGCTTCTGAAGTCAGTGAGAATGTGGCTCCTGAACTACCTGAATGCTCTCCTCGGGTCAATCCGCATTGTGTTTCTTCTGGCCCAACTTTAAGGCCAGCTGAATTGGAACATAATTTTGGTGTTTTGACTATGCTGCTTTTTTCATCGTCATCTGTCCTTTCCAATTGTCAAGCACATGGAAGAATCTAAAACAACTGTCTGTTTGTATGCTTCTATCTCCCATTTGATTCTGAGCTATTTAAAGCCAGGCATGGTGGGTTTTTTTCATAATCCTTACTCTCTCCCTTTTCAAACCCATAATCTGACATGGAGAAAGAGGTTAACATTCCAATGAGAACGTGTAGTTTCTTGAGATTTCTGTGCACCTCAGATACTCCTGGACCCAGAGATTGTCTGCTAGAATTCTGTCTGATCTTGATTTGTGTTTCTGGTCATGTGGAGACTTGCAAGCTCTTTTGTATTTTTCTCCTTGGTACTGGGGACCAAATATTGAGCCCTAACTATATTTCCAGTCCTGTCTATCTATGTATCTATATACCTATGTATCTATGTATTTATCTATCATCTATCTATTATTCTATTTATCTATGAATCAATTATGTATTTTGAGACAGATATCTCTAAGTTACCCTGGCTGGCCTCAAACCTATAATTCTTCTACCTCAGCCTCTCCAGTAGCTGGAATTACAGGTGTATGCCATGAAACAGGACCTGCAAGCTCTTTTAAATGGTGAAAGACCCCTGGAAAATACGCAAATGCTACAGAAGAGATGCTCATGTGTGATGTTGGGGTTATCATTGCTAGGAGCAACTGCCAATGGAGCAAGTGCCTGGGAGACCCCTAGCAGGAGCGATGACAGGGCCAGTTTCTTGGCATCTCTAGAACAGAGTAGTTGGGAGGAGTGGACTTGAGGTGCTGAGTATGGGCTCTGCTGAATGCTGAATTCTGAAGGCTAATCAGAATCTTATTTGGAAAGACTTTTATTTCCTATCCTTGAAATCCTAGAGTGAAAAAAATATGCATTTTCAATATTTTCAAAAGAGACAATTACATCAACTATTGAGAGAGAGAGAGGTCTTAGAGTCTCAAGAAAAGAAATGACAAGCAAAGAAAAATTATACATTTCTTTGACCTTTGTAAATGCTGAGACCTCTTTGCTATTATATGATTAGGTTACATATTAAAGAGACAGAGTGGAAAGAGAGCTTTGGTATCAGCTACAAGCAGACTCCAGCTTCAGCCCTTGTTAAGCCGAGTGTGGTTAATGCTTATCCTGTCTCAGACTTTGATTTCTCAACTAAGTCAGATTAAAGCTTATTATTAACTGTTAAGATTATTGTGAAAATTGGATGTACGGTACTACATGTCAGATGCCTGAATCATAGTAGGTCGTCAACATTAGTATTATTACGATTAATCCAACTCATTATTTCAAAATCTCCTTATTACTGAAGGCATGATTTCAAGAAGCTGATGTTCGATGTGTTCAGTAGTAGAGTGCTTGCTTACATGCATGAGGCCATAGGTTAAAATGTCAGCACCAATAAAATCAAAAGTAAACATAGATTAGATGAGACTGACAAATCCAGGAACAATAAATGAGAGGAGGGGAGAAGAGGATCATTTTCCTAATGAAATTGAATGTGTCAATTTAAAAGAAATGAGACAGAGCTAATAGCCACATAGAGAGCAAGAGTAAAAGATTTGGCACACAGGAAAAAGAAAACAAAGAATCTTGAAACCCTAAAGCAGGTGCAATTTTCAGGTGAAAACCTCTTGCTGTGTAGTAAAGTGTACGTTTTAAAGAGCAAATTTCTGTTACTTTCTTTCTAGCGGGAACAAACAATGCTTATTTTCCTCAGAAGTAACTATAAAAGCAGGAAAATTAAACAGATACATTAGTACTGTTCTCTTCTAGAATCTCTGGGAGGTATATACCTCACATGAAATTGTTTGATTTCTTTCAACGACCCAAGATAGAAAAAGTAGTTTAAGGTAATTATTCAATCTTAATTGAGTTCATTTAATTTTTGATGATTTAATGGAGAAGTTTGCGTGTCCTACGTGTGTCAAAGAATAGAAACGGGATTTAAAAAAGAGCTCAAAATTTATTTTTAAAATCCTGATTTTAAGAGTAATTAATCATTATAATAAATTCTGCAGAAATTTCTGATTATATTTATATGGTGTCTGCTTTTCATGCAATTCTATGATTGATATCATTAGCCTGACAAATACTTTTGCTGATGTACACACACTTATCCATTTGCTAGCTTCACAAGTACATATTTAAAGATAGATCTGGATATTGAAAATACTCTAGGAGTCTGTGAGGTGTGCAGCACCCACTTTTAGTCAGTCAGTTAACAGTCCACTGACATAAACCTAGTAACTTTGAGAGTTAAACAGGCGCAGTGATAATTATAAGGCAGTTCAAAATGTGGCCAGTGGTACGTTTTCCATCATGCTGTGGAAATCCAATAGGAAGATAAATTTATCTTGACAAAGAGAATCAAAAAAATTGTGTTGATGGAGGTCAAGAATTTCACACTCCAGTCTCTACAAGAGGTCACTCAAGTAATATATGAGTTGGGGCTGTAAGAACTATTTCACTTTACTCCTTGTTGTAAGAACACCACAACATACAACATAAGCAAGATTCAGTTTCAGAACCCAAGATGAGAGGTGGAGGTAGACATGCTCTGAAGAGTTTATGTCTCATCAAAGGGGTAAAGCTGCTACTGACTCTCATAATTTCTTACCCTACAGGAATGATGGTCTAACATTGCCAACTTCTAGTTTTTTTGAAGAATTTGAAAGTAGAAGTTTTTATATAAAATTTCATAATTTCTAATTGTTGTCATGTGCTTCAATTTCTAAAACACACCACATTTACTAATAGAATGAAAGCTACACAAAGAAAACCTGTAAATGAGTTTGTAACCTGTGAGCTTACAGTGCTTGAGCTGAGCTGGGGTAGAAATACAGAAAATCTTTACCTGTGAGGTGTCTAGGTGCAGGGAAGGCTAGGAACAAAGACACAGAGGCAGAAAATATGCTAGCTGGACAGGGGATGTATACAATGTTTGGTTTAGGTAATGCATTAGTTATGTGAAGGAAAGCAGAGAAAAATATGATTTTGATAATTTAGATATATACAAATCATAAAGTGATATTGTCTCTACTCCACAAAGAGTGAAAAAGTGGTTGGCTATCATGTGGGGAAAATGTGGTATAGGAAATTCAAGCGTGAAACACAATGACCTGATTACAATGATCCCCACCAAACAGCTGACTTTTCAGTTGCAAGGTGCTTCTAACCTTTCCTTCCGAATGAATCTAGCTGTCTTGTTATAAGGTGTCTTTAAAGTGCTTACTTAATTTATCCATCACATGGTAATGGTAATTATAAATGAAAACCGCTCAATTTAGATATTTCTCTTTTTTTTTCTTTTTTCTTTTTTTTTTTTTTGGTACCAGAGATCGAACTTGGGTCCTTGCACTTGCAAGGTAGGCGGCAGAACCACTGAGCTAAATCCCTGGCCCTTTAGATATTTTTCTAATGATTATTGTGTCAATTTCAAAGTTCCCTTTCTAAAAAAAGGTTTTTTAAAAAAATATTCATTTGCAGTTTAAATTTGATGATATTGTATAAATGTCTACAGGACAATTCTTGAACACTTCTTCAAATTTGTCTCCTTAGGCCAGTGTTTTATGACAACATGATTGTTATCATTTCTGCTCATCACCCTCTTTAGTACAGATTATCTGTGATAAAAATGGACATTTTCTTTTCAACTCAACTAAATTTTGGTACTTATATTCCTAATTTTGCTTGCACAAGTAATTTTGCTGCTAAAAGAACTGAACAGTTAAGAATAACATGGGAGAAATCTCTCATATTTAACAAGGTTTTTTTTGTTGTTTTTTTTTTTTTTCCTGACCAGAGACTTTCTGGTGTTCAAGTTTGACTTCCGTAAGACACAGCCTTCTCTTTCCATTCTTAGTGAGGTCAGTGTTACATTAGAATGGAGGTAGACATTTCATGTTGGAACACTTTCACTTTTCAGCTTAGCCATGTCAGCCTTCTTTGGTTAGTAAAGAGGCATGAAAAATAAAGTATCAGAGAAAATACTCTGTATTTTAGACAACTCTTATTTTTTTTTAAAAAAAGTACATCATCAGCAAAAAACTATATGTGTAATGTCTCCTTTGGGATGTCTCAGAGTTGGCTGTTTCATCAATGAGTGAGGATTAATCAGGAGAAATAGTTATTCCTCATGGCTTTTAAGAAAGGGTTGCAAAATCACATATCCTGATTGACAACCAAGAGGCTTGTTTTTTCCCAGATCTGTGATCCTAAGACAATATCTGGAGTCCAGGCTCTTCTGCCATTGAGAATTAATCACTCATGCTCAGATGGTACATTTCATTAAAAGTTAAATTAAATAAATCACTTGGTGAAGACTTCTTAAGAACAGTTCAAAAGTTTTATATGCTTGGGCAGTTTCTCATCAACATTTTTGACTAACTGATTTTGGGCTTACACACGGATGGGTTCCAGACTATAGATATTTCACTATATATCTTCACAGAACAGTCCTCCACTATTTTCAAAGACTAAAGTCCAGTATATGAATGGGGCATACCATCTAAACCTTTTTAATTGCTCATTTTCAAAGCACAGATACAAGTTCCTCAATCAATAAGTTCAAGTGCAGCTGCAGCAGAACTTTTATTCTTCTATTACCATGAGAAAGTATGTCTCAAGAATATTTAAACATTCCTACATATGCACCCCCCCACACACACACTCACATACGCACACCGACAAAGTTCACTCATGACAGGCAGGCACTATGGAACCAAATCAACATCACTTTTTAAACTTTTATGTTGAATCAAAGTCTCACTGAGTTGCAGGAACTGCTTTCTCTTTTCCTGCCTCCGCTTCCAGAGTACCTGGATTTACAGACATTTACCACCACATTCAGTTCAGAATTAATTCCTTTTTAATGAAAATGATAGGATTAAATTGGGATTATTATTTATTAATAATGTGAACATGTTAGGGTTGGTTCTATCATGTTTCCACTCAATGTCAAAAGTGTCACAGAACTAGGGAGAAGCTAATCAAAGTAGAGTTGTGCAGAATTTGGTCTTCTTTTTAGTCACCATCTGCATTTCAGTTTGTTAAATGCAAACAAACATGCCAGCATCCATATATATAGAGAGAGTGTATGTGTATATATATATATACATACACACTATATATATATATATATATACACACACATATATATATATATACTAAAATTTGTGAAAGGGATACAAAATGAAGATAATCATTCATCATTCATTCATTCTACAAATATTTATTTTCCACTTGCTGTCTTCCAGAAATAATATAAATTTTAGTGTAATGTAAGGCATTTTATAGGGAACTGAACAGGGGAAGAGAGCATAAGCAGTTTACACTGAGTTTTTTAAGGATAATACTATTAACATTTTTAGTAATCCATCACCTAACTTTTCACAAATTTTAGTCTAGTCTCTTGAGTCAAAATCAAATTGTTTAGGCTATTCCATTTTCTTTTATATTCTATTGTGGAAGTGTTTAGCAAAATATCTTTGGTTAAATTTTGATATTTTACTTTCTATCTAAAATATATACTCATTTATTCATTTTTTATTTTTCTAATGAGGCTGGATATTCCAATATAGATTTTTTAATATGCCAAAATTGCAAACATTGAGTACTTATGATATGCCAAGTCCTACATATTTAAAAATGGTATCTCTCTTAACTCTTCTTAAAAAAGCATATGAATTAGGGATGATTATCTTCCCTCATTTGCTAAAAAGACAAGCTAAATTACAATGATAAATCTAATTATGCCAAAATATAATTTTATAATACAGAATTACATCTAACGTACTATATAAAAATACCTACTTTAATTTCTATTAATTATATATGAATTCCACTCTAGAGGAATAATTATGTGTTAACATATAGTGTATGACATATACTATATTATGTAATTAATAAAAGTAGTATTAATGAAAATGCTACACTGCTTCTCCAAAGGAGTCTAGGTGGAGCCTGACCAGCAGCTGTTCTTGAGTGCACAGTTGTACTTCACTCCCCAGTCCAGGCCACACACACTGATAATCCACAGAACCAAAGATAAAGTAAATTTTGCCATTTTTAAGGCTGTTGTTTAAGAAGTAATTGTGGCCTTCCACATCCTTTTATCCCATTCCTTTGGCTGAATCCAGAGAGGAGTTCTAGGATATGAAAGTCAAAGGAAAAACCCTGAAATATCAGGAACCTGAACAACTACATGGAGAGAAAGTTGATTCCTGCCTCTTGCACGAGTAAGAAATAGAGATGTAGCGCTGTACAGGTGAGCATACCTGAGATGCTCACTCTGAGATGCTGGACAGAAGGACTGTGATTCCAGCCTAGCCTGGACAATTTAGCAGTTTACTGAGAAATTACCTCATAAGATTAAAAAAATAATTAAATGAAAAAAAGGCTGAAGATGTAAGTCAGTGTAAAGGCCCTGTGTTCAATCCCTAGCAAGACAGTCAATCAATCTATCAATCAACTAATAAAATAAAAGATCCTATTCTTAGTAACTAAGCACTATTGTACCTAATACACCAAGAATTTTCAACTATAATTTTTATTATTTATTACCTTTTTCTTCTCACAATTCTAATTGGCAAATTATAATCTGCAGAAGTATCTATTCATTTCAGTATGAAACAGAGATAGCCTCTCTATTCCCCTTTTTATAACTCATTCCATCACCTTATCATCTCATCAATTTCCCATGAACTGTTTTCAAATACTTTGGGAAATGATGTGTAAAATCTCATTCATGCTCTTTTTTTTTTTTTTTTTCTTTTTGGTACCGGGGATCGAACTTGGGACCTTGCACTTGTGAGGCAGGCGGCGGAACCACTGAGCTAAATCTCAGGCCTTTTTTTTTTTTTTCCTGGTACTGGGGATTGAACTCAGGACCTTGCAGCTTTGAGGCAGGCACAGTGTCACTGAGCTAAATCCCTGGTCCTATTCATGCTCCTTTTTTTAGTTGCTACTTCAGAAACTAATGAATCATGTGCGGGAATCTGTAGTTTTTGTTTTGTTTTGTTTTGTTTTGTTTTGTTTTGTTTCCTGGGAAAATATAGCACTTCAGATGAAAGAGATAGGGTGAAGCTTCATTGTTACTTCTCCCTTCTTCCTTCTTTCTGCCTTAAATATAAATTCTGTATCTAGATTTTGCCAACCACCTTAGAACTGCATTGTGAAAAGTCTGGCAAACTGTTAAGAGAACCCTGGAGATGCTGCTCATACTGAACTGAGTTTCTGGATGCAGCTCAGAAGCCTTGATTCTAAAGTCTGATTTGATTAAAAGATGAAATTCTTGCTTTTTTTCTGATTTTAATTGAGATTCTGTTTATAGGGCTTTAAAATTTTCATCTGTGATTAGGAAATATATTAGGAAAAAAAAACAGTCCCTGGAAGAGGTGGAATTACAAAATAATTGGTTAAAAAGATCAAGAATAGGAAATCTGTGATGGGTCTAAAGTTCTAGCAGTATGGTGACAGGAAACAAAAGAATTATCTTGGGAGGAGACAAATCTGCTTGGAGCATTCTTATCTCAAGGTGCACACAGGACATCCAAGTGCAGTACACAAATGAGCATAAGCAATACTTTTCTATTATAGAAGTAGCCTGGAGCTCTCACTTGACAGTGAGCCCAGTGTGTGTGGGGGGCTGGGAGGTTCGGAGTAGGACTCACTGGAGACAGTAAAGCAAAGGATAGTGGGAAACATCTGTATTCAATTGAAATAGAAAGGAAATTTTTATAGAATATAAAATATATAGAAATGTGGAAGCATAGGAGGGTTCCAAAGAGATGGGTTAGCGAATATTATAAAATAATATACATGGTTTCAAATGTAAAAAATGAAAGTGTCTTCAAGCTGATAGCTTTTGCCACGTGCTAGCCTTCTCTTGTGATTTAGTTCTTTGAACTGACCCTGTTTCATTTTTCTTAACCTCAGAATCTTAAATTTATTATGGGAATTAGTCAGACTGTCAATTTCTTTTTTATTAATTAATTTATTTTCCTCTTTGATGACTACTGGAAATCAAGTATATCCTTTTCTTCAATGTCAGTTTCTATACCATGCACAACCAAATCAGAAAATGATTGATAACCAAATAGAAAAATGGGCAGGAGAATTATTTCATAAAAGACACTATCCAGAAAGTCAATAAACATTTTAAAGATTTTCAATTTCATCAATGATTAGGGAAGCAGAAGTTAAAACTATGTTTCTACTACAACCTAATCAGAATGGCTAAAATTTCAAACACGTACAATAGCAACTATTGGTGATGAACAATGGGAACTGTTGCTTATACTGGTGTGAGAGAGTATATGTCAAATTTATACAAACCCTTTGGAAGACTATCATTATTGATTAGTAATGGATATACACATAACTTATGATCCAAGAATCCTACTTCCAGGTATAGATTTAACAGAATTTTATGTGAATGCTTACCCTTCTAAATGATAAGAATATTAAGAGTAGCATTTATTGTGCTAGCCTACAAGCTGACAAAAAGCGAACTACCCTGACTAGAATAGAAAAAATAAATTGTGGTCTATTTCGTACAGTGTAACAATATACTGAAATGAAAAGCTAAGCAAAGAAAAAAATCTCTACTGTTAAATACAGTGTGCATGCATAGTTAAATACCTAATAATAACAAATAAGCCAAACATTAAAAAGTTTATATATGAACTTAAATAAAGTGAAGTGGACAAACTTCAGTATTTATAGAATGACCAAAAATCAACAAAACTAAAGGCAGCAGAATGGTAACTTCAGAAGGGAGGTGTTACCATCTAAATGTTAGCATTCCCCCCAAATTCACAAGTCCTTACTTTGGGAGGCGATGATGCTGTGACAGGTCTGCCCTCAAGGAAGGAATTCTTGCCCTGACAAGACAGGCTCCAGGGGCTTCCTGCTCTGTTCTGCCACGTGACAACACAGCAACAAGGTGCCAACCATGAAGCAAAGAACTAAGCCTCACCAGACACCGACTCTGCTGGTACCATGATCTTCATTTAACAGCCTGCAGAACTGTAAGCTATGTAATTCTCTTTGTTTTTAAAGTATTTTATAACTGTCTGAAGGGACCAACACAGACTTCAGTACTATTTGGAAGATAGCAGAACTGAGGATTCAGAGTATTGGAAATGTTCTGTGTTTGTACTGGGATGGTGGTCACAGTGTTCAAAGAAACTTACGAAGCCATTTATTTATGATTGTCCTGTCCTTGGTATACATGCCTTTCTTTAAATTATTTTTCAAATTCCTATCCCAAGTCCTCTCTCACTCATTTGATTTTGAATATTTTACTTCATAATATTAAAGTTTTTACTTCAAAATCTAATTGTTTCTCATTATCATCCCACCATTTTTTCAGGCTGCAACCATGCTTAATTTCTGGAAACTTTCCTCTTTTATCCTACTTAGCCAATCTTATCAGTGAGTATTAGAACTCTCTTTTTTTTTGGCTAAAATTTCCTTATCTCATTTTGGATTGACACTTTTAATTTCCTTTTGCCTCTCCAGCTTCATCTTCATAGCTCACCCACAGGAGTTATGTAAGTGTAATTTTAAATTAGCCTAATTTCTCAACCTCAACTAAGAATGGGAGGAATTGTCTAGCGAGAGGATAAAAATTTGTTAGATTAATTTTGATAATGGGTGAATCTGAGTCTGTTGTAGCCTCACTTCATTCCCATGGTATCCATTACTTCTCTGCAGCTCCATTTAGAATCAACTTCTCATTTCTACCTTTGTGAATTTGGCTGAGAGTTCCATGAGAGTTTGACTCGGTAAGCATTTAAGTTTTGTGAGTGAAAGAAAGTCTATGAAACACTTGTAGAATGGTTTTAGCAACAAAAATATTTAAGAATGAGAATTACACATATAAAAATCTAAGTAAACAAATTTATTTTGTTTTTAATGGGAAATAAAATGAAAAAAATCTGAATCACTTCCAATATTAGTTAAAGATAGCAAGAGAGAGGGAACCATTGCTTAATAAAGAATGTGTGCCAATCCAAGAGATGCTCTACATTTTCATACTGAATTAGTGAGGTAGGTGTTATTATTCCGAATTAAAATTTTAGAAAAAGAGACCCAGAAAAATCAAGTAACTTGGTCAGGATCATAAACTAATTAAGGGGCCTAACCAAGATTTGAACCTTAGACTGTGTGATTCCACTGTTTAGATACCTGTGGTCTTCTCTATCTTCCTGTCTATGAAGTTTAATGACACAAGCATGTATACTAGCAGAGCAGGGGCTGCTGATTACTTGCATAACATTTTAAAATAGATTTTTATAGGCCTTCATTTATTTTGGTGCCCACCATTTAATATCTAAATTAAGAAGAGATTATCTTTATATCTTTTGTAATGTGTCACTTTTTAAATTATCTGTCAAACAAGTTGGAAGTCATGGCTGGGAATTCCTAGACTGCTGATAATAGTGCTAAATTTCTTTTCATTAGTTCCATTCAGTAGCTTCAATAACTGCATATATTAACTAGACCTCACATATATATTAACCCATAACTTATTAATGTTCAGAATAAAATTTCATTGACACCTTTTTAAATACATGACTTGATTGTGAATTAAATAGAACTGGTATCTAAGGATTTTAAATACGAATTGTGACTGTTGAATTTTGCTCCCCTGATTTCTTCCTTTCAGGCAAATAAATACTGAAAACGTTTTTTAATACTCATACACAAAGACACACAATTTCCAAATGGTAATAATTTAAATGTAATTTAGTAATGCATAGGAAAAATCTCTTGTGATAGGCAGTATAATAATTTCTCAAGTTTCTTAAAAAAGAAAAATGTTTCCTTGAAGTAATTTGGGTAAACCTTGATCTGCCGATAAAATCTACTCGATCTTGTGATGAAATCTGCATTTCTCCATCTTTAGACATGGAGAGCTCAGTGAGAGCTGGTCGTTTTAGCGTGAGTGATAGCATGACAAAGTACCAGAGTTTTAGCAGTCCTCACATGTAGTTATCGTCTTCAGTATTTTGTCTTGCTGTCTGAGCAGCTGAGTGGAGGTGACGTCACCTGTGGAAAGCTTGCCTGACTGAGGCAAACACAGAGAAGAACATCTGCTTGTAAGGAGGTGAGAACCCAGAAATGGTAAAAAAATGATTTAAATACAGATGCCTGAAGCAAAAGAGAATACAGATTTTCTTTTAAAGTAAGACCTGCTCTTAAAACAATTCTTATAATCATTTCACACAGCATATGTGAAGGCGCTTCACAGAAGCGCAGTTGAACCACTGCTCCGCAGACTGATGTCTGGGGAGCGGGGGAGGAGGCGGGATGCGAGTACCTTTGCTTGTCCAGCTTGTGTAATGGCAGGAATGTTAAAGAGCTGTCCAGTGTAAAAATGCACCCCGCTGAACAGGATCACTGCAATCGAGTCTCCTTCCTTCTCAATTACTTCAAGAATATCCTCCATTCTCAAGATTTCTTCTCCCTAAGTCAAATTAGACATACGTTATGCAGTAATTAGGATAGTTTGTCACTTCATGCTTAGCAACCTAGCCTTCACCGTATCTTTCTCACCGTAAGGAAAAAGGGAAGGTAGATTTTTATTCCCACACTAATGCTCTTTAAAAACCTGGCTGGCAGAAAAGCAGTATTTCTGGGTATACACTGATTATTAAGAAATGATAATAAAATAGTAAAAGGGAGTTTCTTTTAAATTTTACCCTTTGCAACAACATACTCTCTTGATTTATCCTCTAGTTTTTGGATTAATTTTTACTATTTATATACCCATGAATTGTGTTCTCATTAAATACAAATTGTGACTGTATAAAACACTCAAAATGTAAGAAATCTATGAAAAATCATATAATAAGAGAAATTTATTGAAAATAATATTTGCATTTATTCATGTGATGTAATTCTTTTTTAGAAAAAATCACTTATATGTCTTTGTTCTGAATATTAACTGACTTCCGTTAGCTTAACTATAAAACCTTCCCCAAACTAGTGATCAAGATCCAATCCTGAAAAATAAAATCAAAAATTTTCACTACCATTTAGCGTATTTTCTTCTGTATCACCCCATTATAATTCATGACTGTAAATGAATTTGGATTTGTCCTTGCAAACAATTTGACTTGAAAGAAACTGATTAAATACAAAGCATCTATTTGTATTCTAACAATTTTGATCAACTAACCAAGTGTTTATGAACTTTCTCCAGTGTCAAATTTGACATGATTTTGATGTCCATGCATCATTCATTAATTGGATTAATGTTTGAGGAAAACTTCCTTCGATTTATTTTTAAATTATAACTCTTGTTACTTGTCAATCACTCTGATTCACTCTATATGTTAGTTGTGGTTTGTCTGTGTGTTGAGGTGGGGGTCTGTGACTATAAGCGTGTATGTGTGTATTTAAAAAGTCTGGAGGGCTGGGGATTTAGCTCAGTGGTTTCACTGCCTGCTGCGCAAGTGCAAGGACCAGAGTTCAATCCCCGGTACAAAAAAAAAATTAAAAAATAAATAAAAAATAAAAAGTCTGGAATTTGTTTCCAGAATAAGAACAGGATATTGAAATCTCAAAAATACTAAGTGAAATATACTTTATATGCATAAAGAGAAAAATTTAACACATAAAGAGAATAAATTATAAGAAATTTTCCAAGTAAAATTTAAAATTTAGCAATTTGAAATTTTTATTCATAAAAGAATTTAATACAGCTGCCTACCACAATTAAACATAAAAGTTAAGGGCAGTATTGTGTAAACTGATAAGTAGTTTATTTCTTTAAAGAATCAGTATTAGGGCTGGGGATTTAGCTCATTGGTTTCCCTGCTTGCTGTGCAAGTGCAAGGACCCAATTTCGATCCCCGGTACCAAAAAAAAAAAAAAAAACACCCCAAAGAATCAGTATTAAAAAGGTAAGAAATGTTAATGGACAGGTGCAAAAATAAAATCCTCTTTTGCAACCCAGAACTCATTGCTCACTATGAGTTTTGATTCATATAAGAAGGAATATTGCTGCCAGGCACAACGGTATGAGCCTGTGATCCGGGGACTCCTGTGGCTGGGGCAAGAGGAATGAAGAGGAATATAGTGAGACTGCCTCAGAAAACAAAGCAAAGATAAAAAATTACAACCTAACACAGATTAAAGTAAGAAAATAAGAACTATAGTTTACAAAGATAGGATAGGTGAGTCATTCATGTTGCCTTGTTTTCATCTAGTGTTACTAAACACTGGTCCTGAAATTGTGATTAACTCATGGGACATTAAAATTCTGATCACTTATTTATAAAATTAAAGCTTGTGATTGTTACTGGCCATATTCATTTATGCTAGAAATCAGTAATTTATATAGGACATGCACAGTAGATATCCTCTCAGAGGTGTGAGAATGTTTTATTCCATTAATTTCCTGCATATTGGCAAATAGAAGTGAATAGAGCAGATCTTTAATTTTTTCAAAGTAATTCTGGATGGAAGGAAGTAATTGCTCAAACATTGGCTTAATATCCTGGAATCTTCACATGTGAAATCTAAAATTTATTCTGTATGATTCTCTTGAGAAATTACACAATCCCCAATGTTTATATGTCAAAATATGTACAACTTAGCCTCAAATCTCTATTAGGGTAAAAACATAGTATTTTAGGTCTTCAACATATGATCAGATTGTATTAGATATATTCTTTGCTGTTTAAATACAAAGAAGTCCCAGATAGATAAAGTAACTTAACTAAAGTCATATATCCCATACATTGGAAGGTCTGGATTTCCACTTTATATATTAGTCATGCTGTACAGCCCAAATTTTCCCCTCTATCTTTTATCTCTTTTTCCACTCTAAGTACAAAGGAATGTATCTGATACACAGATTATGAAGGAACACTAAAGCTACTCATTTCATTTTAGCAAGTAGCACTGACAGCTGATTTTAATGGAAACCCTGGGCAATGACATGCAGATATCCAGTTTGTCACTCTCTTCACATCTTCTTGAAGATTATGGAAGATTTTAGTGGTATAATTAGAAAAATAGTTTGCTTTCCACATGGCCAGTACTTGAAAAATGAAAACAAATACACTTCAGAAGGGTTTTTTTTATACTTTCTTGAAAGTTCCATTAAAGTAATGAAGATAATAAACTTTTGAGGAAATGGGGGAAGAAATCAATACTAAATAGAAGCATGATGAATATTTATTTCTTTGTCATATACCTCTCTTGGCTTTATCATCCGCATACTTTTCTCAACATCAAGTCCATGAAGTTGAAGCTGTGACTCAATAGCATACTGGAAGAGAAGGATAAGTTATTTATTAAATCAAACTGAATGCACAGAGGTGCATTGAAATAACAACTCTGAAAACAAACAATAAAATATCAATAAAAGCTTGTTATTATATTAAAATGAAGCTCAAGGTTAAAAGGGACTAAAGTATACATCAAAGAAAAACTACTTAATATGAGTTAAGCAGGAATCTGAGCATCCTTTAAAATAGTACTAATTAGAGAGGAGTGGAAATATAGGGATCATTTGGACTTTAGGAGTTACAAGAGATTTTTATATTAAAAGTCTACTAACCCAAGTCAAAACTTGAATTTCCAAAATACCTAGTGAGTAATATATGGATTTCTTATGCTTCAACCACAATATAAAAATGGTTTGATCTAGAAAGAGTAATCTAGTGAAATGAAAGGACATTAAAGAATCTACCAACGATATGATATGTATGGGAATAAGCAGTTACACGGACTCAATTTTTTAAAGATATTTGGGTTTTGCCCCTTTTTAGTAAGATAATGGCTATTAATGTCAACATAATTACATGCCATAGAATTAAAAAAATGTGGGCTAGTACAGTTAACATAAATACAGAAATCAAGTTCTCTAATACTAACACTGACATATGCAATGGAATTGTGTGTGCGTGTGTGTATGTGTGTGTATGCGTTTTTCCAGAACAAATTTCTTATCAACTGACTTGCTGATACGGTAGCACTCTTTTGTGATCCACAAGAAATATTTTTAATCTTTAATAAATAGATCTTTTGATAATAATGTATCAATAATTATGCTAGCATGCTATGAAAACAAGGGGCAAATGAAATTTCAATTTTACGTAGCTAAAAGTTTAAGCACTGAGGTTTGTATTGATTTGATTTCAAAAAATAAAACAGCAACAAGGATTAATAAAACTTTTATAACTATACTTGATTTAAACTAACAATTTACTCAATGTCTTTTAAAAGACTAATAAATCAATGATATCCAATCCTTTCCTCCCTTAACACGTTTCAGTTGAACAACAGAAACAAATCTACAATCTATAAAAACTGCTTAAATCAAAAGCATCTGACAGATGTTTTTATAGTAAAGTTACTTTCAAAAAATTAATGAACACACATTCAAGTCAGGCAAATGATACCTCCCTCTAAGAAGAGAAGAAATAAAACAAATATCATTTGAGGAAGTCCTTACATGATCAGAAGAGAAGGCTTTGGCTTCTAGAAGAATTTTATGCCGTTTGGGTGTGGGTTTAAAAAATGATAACTGCAATGAAATGGATTTATTGAGAAAGCATTAATGCACAATTTACATGTTTGCTCCTTTTATGCCATACTTTCATTTTATAATCTCCAAAATTTCAGAGGTATTAATTAATGAAACATTTAAGATATCTGTCAGGGCTACATTTTTAATTAGACTTGTTTAGAGTAAATTATAAAGAGGAAGAAGATATTGGCTCATTATGTTTTTCAGTGGAAAAGCAAACTCAGGAAAATGTATATCAGATAAAACAACTCCTCACATTTTACTTAAATGTTAATTGAAAATTTATCTTCCAAAGGACTTAACGATAATTTCTCCAGTATGAATCTAAAATATTTTGTTCTATGTATATTTTATTTATAATGCCTTACCATTCACTATTAATTTGGCTTTCATTACATAATTTTCCACAGTTTTCTTTATTTTATGGCATTTTGTTTCACATCTAACTAAAAATATATCAATATGAAACATTTATCCTTAAATACACCAATGAGAAGTAGCCCATTTGTTGAATGAGGTGCTTTCATTTCTCCACAGTTTCAGGAGAAATGAATTGAGAATAACAACGAGGATAACAATATTATGCTCACTGTCAATATTACTGAGAATATCAATATTAACTAGGTGCTGATTATTGGCTAGGGTGTTATAGTAACTTCTTATCACATTCAATCGTCCTGTAGATCTATGAGGTAGATATTCTTGTCCTCACTTATGCAAAGGAAACCATCAAGATTTAGAGATGTTGAATCCATTCTCCAATGTCTAATAGACATTATCTAACTTAGCTGAGGCCTAAAACAAAGGATGTCTGAGCATGTAGAAATGTTTTCAAGACACACTTAAAACACAAGGTAAAAATTTTTCAATGCCAAGCAATTACTATAGACACCATATCCCAAATTGAGAATACATTTCACATTTTAAGGTATAAGTATTGCATGTTTAAGATATAATGAGTACTTTAAGAATTTAGCTCATTGTAAGTACTAAGATCCTTTTTCTCCAATTTAGCCTTACATTTCATGTCTTTTTAACATATTTAAAAAATTAATCCACAATAGAATACTAATCGATCATACCACCCTGCTGAAGTCCAGCATATTGGAAATTGTCTCTCTGATAAGTTAAATGCTCTGGCAGCAATTGTGCAGTATAATATGGTGTACTTGCAGTCAGTTCACCTTTTCACCCATCATGACTCTCTGTCCTTATGTTCGGAGATATTCTAAAACCTGCATGAAGGTTTTCTTGTTTGTGAAAAAATCATTATATCATGGTCCAACATTTTCTGGTAAAAATGAAAATAACCTCACATCTTATTTTTAAATAAGTAAAACCTCAAATGCTCATGAATTAAATATACAAAAGCATAATATTTTATAAATGAGTGTATTCTAAACACTGGTGGGAAAGGAAACTTACCAGTAGGAGATGTAAGTTAACACTCAAAGCATTCATTAAGGCTATTTCTTTCTCACTGGCTCCTGTAAAATAATCATATCATAATTTATAGGGTTTTATCTAAAGTTACTTGAAAAACAAGGTAAAGAAGCTTCACTCAGTCATTCTTAATGTTTTTAGAGGTAAGGTCACATTCAATGTGTCATCATAAAGAAAGAGAAGTTTCCCCACTTGACTCATTTTATCAAATGGTAACTGGACTTACATGCACACAGCCAGTCATTTTATCAAATGGTAACTGGACTTACATGCACACAGCCAGCTAAAAAAAGCATTTCCTTTTTGAAGTTATAAGCAACAAAACAAAACAATGAAATCTTTTCTTTTGCCTATAAACTAAAAATGATTTATCCTATTTTCAACTAGTTTGCAAAATACCCAAAGAACATTTTTTTTGTGGTAAGTGTATTTTCAACAGGAATCTCTACAGAAATTAAGGTCAATCACATTTTTAAAGTTGGCTACATTAAACATCATATTTTAAATGCACCTTTAATATAAGAAGGCTACTTTGCCAGACACATTTCACTGTTATTACTATGAGATATATAACAGTTAACATAACTAAAGAACCACAGAGCAAAATATAATAGCTTAAATAACTTTATGGTTTATTTATACACACTGGGATAAACGATAATAAAGATGTATATGGCCCAATAAGAAAATATTCAAAATTAAGAAAGTTACTAACATAATAATATTCTGACATAATTACTATTAGAAAAGGTTTTGGTAGTATCAGATCCAGAGAATAAATTAGTTGCTTAAGAATTCAGGGCATAAAAACTGTTTTTAGTTTTTATGCTGTCTCTTAAAGGCAACTGGACTCATGTAATAAGAATAATGTCTTTACCAACATGAGAAACATATGCTATGTACCTTAATGTTTGGAAGGCTCTACTAGATGTTAGAGAACATGTATAATACAAGCCCTATGTTTGATATTCAAAGAGATACTTCTGATAGGATTCCATTTTAAAAGAATAGACAATAAATAGAAGAATAAGTCTAATAGATATCAAAAAAGGGGAGGTCCCTGAAAATAAGTTTTTAAATTAGGACATTGAAAATAGTAATATAAGGGCTAAAATTTCATTTATTCAATAAAAAATTCTTGCATTTGTTACATGAATTTCAGCACTTAACATACAGAGCTGGTGAACAAGTGATGGACGTCAAAAGATGTGTCCCTGGTCAATGTAAGATGACTATAGTCAAGGGGAAAGAAGGGAATCTCATTCTATATTTCTACCACTAAATAAAATCCTCCTATAAATACTAGACAGATGTGATAAGCTCATGTTGTGTTTGGTGGCATAACCTTCCTACAGTAAGAAGGTCTCTTTGAAATACAGGAAAAGACAAAACACTTCCAGCTTTAATTATTGCTGCTTCCCTATACTATGTTGTGAATTTTTATTGTAATTTCTAAACAAAATATTATCTAAAATATCTAATTTCATCATATTCTTGACTTCCTGTTAGTGATTTACACACATCTTTTCTGAAAAACTTATTACTAAATGTTATCAGGGAGAGTGAAAAGAGGAAAGGAAGAAAAACAGAGAGAAGAATTAATAGAAAAAGTACTTAAAATACAGTGAGAAGAAAACATGGTAGTTATCAAAAAATGAAATAAAATAAATGGAAGAGCAGGCAACCCACTTTCCGGTCCCCCTTCTGTCTCTCTTAGGCAGAAGCTTTCTTTCTCCAAATAAATTTTTCCTACTCTTAACCTCCGTTGTTCCTAGAATTAATTCTTCGATTTTATAGAACATGAACTCCCATTTTGGATATCTAGCAGGTTTGGGATTCATATCTCTTCCCCCTATATCATTTTGGAGGTCTTCCACCGAGATTACTGGTCAGAGGTAAGTGTTTGCTTTTGTTCCATAGGTTCTAACTTTGGTCTTTGTGCTTCATAGGTTGTTACTATTAATTTCATAAGCTCTGACTATTTGTTTCATAGATTCTGGTTTCTGTTTCATAAATTCTGGCCTTTTCTGTTTTGAAAGTGTCTTAATTTCAGTTGTGTAATTTCAATTTGTTTTTCTTATGCATTGTCTTTTGTTAAAATTATGTTTTATTCTTGTTTTGCATGTGTTGCATTTGGACTTAGTTGCCTACAAATGTTGTAAAATGGGTCTCTTATGATATCATCTCAGATAAAGACAGTTCAGGCTTTTATCTGTTCCTTATAGAATGCCAAACAGTGGTTACTCTGCCAGCTAGCAATTGCCTTTAGGGCAGCTGCCACTCTCAAAGCAGAGGACAGGTTTCTCCAGTTGCCCTCTGGTGAATCCCCACTCCCATTGAGACCAGTGGTGAGTGGAATGTTGACCAGATAAGCAATTGGGTTCCTTTCGGAGGCATCTCTCTGATGCATGGAACTAGCAGAAACTGAGGTGACAACTGAGGAGTCACGGCCAGGGCTACTCTCTGGCAGATACCCAAAGGTCCCTCAGAAGAAACTAGCTCCCGACAGCCCCTTCAGGTAATCAGCAGAAAATCTCCACATCTTGTCCCTATTTGGACTCCTCAGTGAGGTGAAAGGGAAACTCTGTCAGTGATCGTCAGATATCCTCTGTCTCAGAGTGATCTGAAACAATGCTGTCAGAGCCCTTTCTTAAGCCTCTATTAAGAGTTGAGCTACAGGTTTGGACTGCTTTCTCTACTAGTAAGACCTCTAGAAAAATGTAGAAAATAAATCTTTGATAGATTAAAAACTACCTGAACTTTCTCTACCCTTCCTAGTCATGGTCTTCATCATTTATGTGTGTAGGGGAGAAAAATGCCTTTTTAGATAGGTTGTGGACTTTGGTAATTTGACAGTGGACTTATAGAGTGCTATATGGTGATTTTTGGATGTTTAACCAGTTTGAGCTTTATCTGGACCTTTTCTCTCTGCTAGTGAGTTGAAAACTCCCCTTAAACTTTTCTCCAACATGTTGGGAGTTCATTTGAGAATGCCTTGTAGTCAGATCATTCCTCCTTCCAGAAAGTCAGACTAAGGCAACTTGCAACAACTGTTTTGTCTTACACTAGGGAAAATAGTAATCAGTAACTTGCCTTTGTGTTCTTACTCCTTGACTAGAATACGGGACTATTTTAGCAAGTCTTTCTCTTCATTCATGCAGGCATAGGAAGTAGATAAGAGTGCCTTTACTATGTCGAGTGTGGCTGCTAGAAAGACTTTTGAGTTTCAAATACTTAGTGAATTTTAAATGGACCTTAAAGGAGTAGCCTTGTCTTGCTGCTAATAAAAGTTGCCTAAATGACTGGATAGACAACAGAAATTTCTCAGAGCTTTCTCTGCCCAAGGGCCCAGGACAGAATCTCTGACTTACCATCTCTGGAGTTGATCTCTTTAGCAGGAAAAGTGACCTATTTGACTGTTGACCTATTCCCCTCTCTCTCTCAAGAAACTAGAAAGCAGAGGTTTAAATCTCTTGCTTTGCTAGCAATACTTCCTTCTCTAAACATGACTGTTATGGGTGAAGTCAATTGTAACTTGCACTTTAAGAGTACCTACTGGAGTGAGGATATGAGTTACCTGAGGAAGATAAGATCGAGTGCTGGTAAAGGGTAGATAGTTCAGTCTGGTTTTATTTTCTGGTTCTCTCTCCAAAGGGTAGCTACCTACCCTGGAGTGGTATAAACCTTGGGGGACATGCTGGGGATGCCCTAGGGGGCACAGCAATCAAGCAGAGACTTATGGGATGCCATATTTCTTTCTCTTGTTTCAGGTTAGGAGCTCCATATCTGAACCTTTTACTCCTTTGGAATGTATTAAGGAACAATTTAATATTTCTCTACACCTGCGTGTGGTGTGCCTACCTCCTAAAGCCAAATACACAGAGGAAAGTACTGTGATGCTATCTCACAATTAGAATTATACTGTTAAGAGAGAAAAAATGGTCAAATCTTTTTATGTTGATTTTCTTTAGATTAAGTAATTCTTGCTTGTGTTCAAATATAAATGTAGGACATAAAAAAATGACAGACAGCTCACCCTTTAGACATTTCGTACCTCCAAGCCTGAGACTATGCCTCACCCTAGAGTTTCTAGGCCAGCTATAATTAATCTCTCGATGAGGCTGTATCCATCCTTAGCTAAGGGAGTAAATGGCAAATATGGGACTACCTGTGTTCATGTGTCTTTTTCTCACAGTAATCTTAGCTCAAATGAGACTTAAAAGTTTCCAGATGACCCTGATATGTACATTGAGGTCTTTAGAGGACTTACTCAGACCTATGAACTAGATTAGAAAGATGTAATGTTGCTCTTAAATCAAACATTGATATCTAATGAGAGACAAGTAGTATTACAAGCTGCTACTACATCTAGAGACAAATATCTTAATTTTGGAAGCTCAAAAGACAGGCAGCCAGGGGAACAACTGGTTCCTACTGGAACACAAGTAGTTCCTACACAAGAGCCCCACTGGCCTGCCAATCAGATAGGAGATTAAATAGAAGACATTTTCAGGCATGTATTCTTAAAGGTCTAAGAACTAAATCCTTTAATTATTTTAAATTGTCAACTATTTATCAGGAAAAATAGGCCATCTCTACATCCTGATTTGATAAAAGGAAATACTATAGTTTTTCTCATGTCACAGTCTTGCAATATGTAGATGGTATGCTGTTACATGCCAGCTCAGAAGAACTTTCTATCCAAGATATCTGCTCTGCTGAATTTTCTAACAGACAGGAGTTATCATGTTTCTAGATCTAAGGCCCAGTTTTGCAGCCTTGGGGTAAAATATTTAGGCCTTATTATATCTAAGGAAACCCAAAGACTGGGGGAAGAAAGAATTAAACCAATTCTTTCCTTTCCACAGCCCAAGACTCTAAAACAGCTAAGGAGATTCCTAAATATTACAGGCTTTTGTTGCCTTTAGATAGCAGATATAGTGAGATTGTGTGACCCCCCTCGATCAGGTTATTAAAAAACCCCAAAAGACAGATACCCACATTTTAACCTGGGAACCTGGTTCCAAGACCTTATTCCAGAAGCTCAAACAAGCACTTTAGGTGCCTACTTATAGGACACCGTTTCAGTTTGTATGTTAATAAAAGGTGAGACATGGTGTTGGGAGTGTTTCTACAACATCAGGAAGCTACTCAATATCCTGTAGAGTATTTCAATCATCAATTAGATATTATAGATTCAGAGTAATTCATTAAAAGGGTAAGCCCTAAATAACATAGTTAGAATACTTTCATTCTCTTTCAAGAGGCAAAAAGCAGCCATTTGGGTTCTTTGCTTATTGATTTGATTTTTCTGGCAATTCAGTTGGAGTCAATTATAGCTTTTGTCTCTGGAGACAAGTTTTGTTAAGGATTGCAGATCCACTCTGGAAAACCTCCTGATCTTAACTGTCCTTCTACACCTGAGATGGTTAAAATTTAGTTCTTGAGCCATAGTTTAAGGCACTGTTCTGTCCCTTCTCCACGGCCTTGCTCCTGAGAAATAACGCAGTTTGATTCAAGGCACTTCCCTCCTCTGTGGCTGCTGGATTTCAAGACAAAGCTTCCAGAATGGTGAGTTTCCTCTCCCTGGAATCCTTCCAGAGTGAAGCTGACCTTCATTTATCATTGGACCATATAGAAAACTGGTCTAGGTTTAATCCTGAAACTCTCAAAAGATAAATGTAAAAATTTTAGTCCAGATTTATCTGTCTTTCAGCCCTCAGGCAAAATTAGAGAATGGTAAGAACAGCTAACCTGACTCTGGCCACTTCCTTGCACTTCTAGTCTGTACCTCTAGGCACTGGATGAGATAAAGTCTAAGGAATGCCTTAGATAGGGCACAGAACAAGAGGAACAGACTGGGATGCCTTCTTTGCCTTTGTTTCTTTTCAAAATGAAAAAAAAAAAAACTGTCGTAGGTAGACATCTGCAGCACAGCAGGTTGGAGCCTTGTCAGGCCTTCTTCTCTTACTGCTTGGAATTCATACTTAGCTCCAAAGAGTGTCACCTAGTCTCTTCTACATGCAGACCTGGCCTGAGTGGACCCCACTGGAGAGAGATAAAATTACCTTTAATGGTGTGTCCCTTTAGAGGGAACAATTACATGTGGCTATCAAACAACTATGGTTATCAAAACAATTATAAGAGGCCTGTATAGCTGGGTATTCCAGTCAGATAAACTGTCAGCTTAGGGCCCATTTTAAAACCATTTTTACTTTCACAGATGTAGCAGATTATTATTCCTTTTGATTCTTATTACAAGAGATCTCTGTTAATTGATCTACAAAGTTCTGACTAGTCTGTTTTATAGTTATAAATCCAAAAATTATAAAAGTTATTATAATTCAACTTGGCCAAATACATCTGAGTACACTCTGGTTTATAAACAAGTTGTCTTACGTGTGTATGTGTCTGTCTGTTCAATTTGTTATAACACATACAGCTGTTTTGTTCGAGAATTTTTTCTTTCGGCATTTTCAATTTTTTAAGACTTTTGCCTGTAACTCAAGTTGGCTTATAAATGTCACTAAAGACATGCTTCCCCCAGGTTGTCAGATTATCCAAATAATGTCAACTGGTTTTCAAAAATAATGTGTTAATTGTTATGATCTGGTTCTCATAGGTCATCTAAAAATTTATTAAGATAATTAAATAAAGACTTTTGGGCTTAGTAAAATTATGGGGCAGGACTCCCCTTGGTAAATAAAGGAGAGGCTGCCTGGAAAAAAATTTATTCCAGCCTTTGTTCACAAAGGTGAGCCCAATAATTTCCACAGCCTTGTGGAAAATACATCACTAAACATATCATTGTGATAGGTATACATTGGTCATGGGCTAAGTTTTCTGTGAAACAACAATAAGGTTTTATTTAAAATGTTCTTGGTATAAACCAAAATTAAATGACAAGGGGTTTCATATAATTGATATTCATTGTTATTTCATGGTGTACCTAAATATGCCTTCTGGGTGTACAGGTCTTCTAAGATATTGTTTATGGTAATGATCTTTTTTGACTCAAATATCTGCCTTTCTCTTACACTCCAGCTACTTGTGATAAGAGGTACAAGTCAAGCCAGCATGAGAAAACCAGTCAAATTATAGTTATCTTAAAAACTTATGCAATATATGTTATATGCATCACCACTAAGGGATGCTCAGTCACCAAACAGTTGAAACAATGTCACACTAAAATTAGAGGCTAGACATTATGAACTCCTAAGATACATTTATAGGCCAATCTATATGTTCTCTTTAGTGGCATCCTATTAAAGGATAACAAATAAGAGTTTTCTTTGTGTAATGTAATGTCTTATGATCAGATGAAGGTGTTTGACTGAAAGACTATTCCTTACTAAGGTAGACAAGTGCTACAAGGACAATGTCATCATGATTGTCATGCTAAAATACTATGTGTGACTCTTGATCTTAAGTTTCTCTATAATATATAACTGTTGTCTGTTAATATTCCACAAAGATTCAACTACTAAAACAACCATGTTTGGTAAAAAATAGCAGCCCTCTAGCTGTGCATTATACTTCAAAAGTGCTTGATGTCTCAACTATTATAATAGTTAAGCTCACTGCTCCTACTGAAATACTTATGTCACCGATCTTCTCTTCTGGGTGTTCAACAACTAAAGTTTAGAGGTCAAAACTAGAAAGGTAACTGGGCTATGAGGAAAGTCAACATTTTTGCCCTGGCCCCTCAAGGTCAACCAAGACCCAGGACACAAAAGAACCTTTCCTACAGGATCCTCACATCTTTGGTAAGTTACTCAACCTCCTGAGCAGGGAGAATGCTGGGCACCAGAGGACAAATGTACCATGTGCCGAAGGAGAGTCACCAAGAGGGAAAAATCTCCCATGCTTTCACTGAAAGTAACATGGTCAAGCAAGGCCATGTGACTCATCCTGACAGTTGACACTGACAGAAGAGCTGAGAGACTCTATGCATGGTTCCAAAGCAATACCTGAGGAGACTTAACTGACCTTGATAGATAGCAAGAGGTTCATACTGATTGACAGGTCTCACTTTAACTTGGTCTTAAATACCCAGCAGAAAAGAATTACCAAAAGAGGTATAAAATAATGCCATAGTAATAAAGGTAGATATAAAAGGGAGCTCTAGTCACTGACCCCTTCTGGCAATTTCTAGCTACATGAGTGATGGGTCTCCCACTACCTCAGCAGCTATTATGGAGAGTAGCTGCCCTCTTCCTATGGTGCCTTGCCCCCTCTCCTGTGTGATGTCATGCCAAGATGGTTGCTCCCACCAAAGAACAAACCCTTCTTCCCAGCATGCCCCTGGTCCCACCTAAAGAGTAGCCTAATACTCACTCACCTCCTACCATCTAGTGATGTCACCGGCTCCTCCACTCCCTGATCACTACCTCACTCAAGCCCACCTCAGCCCCTACAAGCCCCACCCCAGTCTCTATAAAAGACTCTCCCTGCCCCAGCCATGCTGCTTTTGTCTCTCCTTTGTTCAGAGACAGCTTGGCAGATCTATTCCCCTAATAAAGGTTTGTTGTGGCCTGGTCTTGTCTTGGTTTTCAGCCCTTTTACCTGACAATGAGTAGCTGATCACAGTTATGGATCATTGGGAAAAAACTATGGTAGAATCTGTAAGAGCTCAGCTAGAGTTTTAAATTTCTTAAATGAAATTTGTTCTTCAAATTGTCTCTTATCTTCTTACAGCTAAAATTAGAGGGATTTATGACAAAGTATCAGACATACATACACAACCTTCATCAATGAAAGAATGTAAGTGCTGGCAGGTTAAAAGCACTATTTCAATTCCTAAGTGTGACTTTCTCCCCAACCTGCCCTCTCATTCTAGTGTGCTCATGCTTAGATTACACATGCTCTATTTCTTAAAAGTTTTGTTTATTCTTGCTTAGAGGCTGCCAAACTCCAAGCAGTCATACAAATGGAACCAATGATAAATGTGCTAGATTTCTTTTACCTGGATCCACCAGATCGACCTTGTAAACAGCTTATAACTGCTAAACTATATAATAGGACTTCTATGTTGGGATTCTGAAGTCCTCTGGACCTTCTCCTTATCCTCTTTGTGGCAGGCTATTACTAGTTCCTCCCAGTGGAAACCCTTGTTGGCTATATTCATAGCAATCCTGCTGACCTTATAATTTGGTCTATATATTAACTGTTTCTTTGGCTTTGTCTCCTCCAGACTCAAAACTATATGGCTACCAAAATGACAATGCCTGGCTCCTACTGAGGGCCTTTAGATAGACTCTCTGTACAGTAACTCTAACTGCTGATGACAACTATGACCCTCTTCAGTTCAAAGTAGCTAGAACGGTCTTTGCCCTTTGCCTTCTCACAGAAGTTAGAGGTACTTCTTCAGAGGGGGGAATATTGCAGATAGGTAAGTTAATTAGATATCTTCCATGCACTTAGAGGGGACCAGCCCTTCAGGAGCCAACACAGCAAGGAGCTAACATGGAGGACAATCAAGACACATTCACAGAAGGCCAGAATTGTAAAAGGAGAGAAACTGCTCACCCTTGTGCTTCCCCTGGGAATAAATAGCAGTGATTGATATTCTAAATAGGTATCAATCACCTGGGTAAGGGGTCAAGGTCTTAACCCAGCCTCTCCAGTAAATATCCCTGACTCTCACCCTTACTGAAAATCCTTGTATGCTTGCTACAGGACTTGCTCCCCTATTTGACCCCCATTTAATCAGTATTATCTGGATGACTGTACTTGTAATCTTATTGGTTGGTCTTAGTTTTGTCCCACCACATACCCACCTTGTAAATTTCCACTGGGTCTTATAGTTTTGTCCCACTTTGTACCCGCCTCACCACATGGCTTTGCTGTATAAAATATCTTTGAACCATGGGGTGGGTGGGCAACCCACTTTCTGGTCCCCCTTCTGTCTCTCTTGAGCAGAAGCTTTCTTTCTCCCAATAAATTTTTCCTATTCTTAAAAAAAAAAAAAGAAATGGAAGAGGCAGGAAATGTCAGGTTGAAGGCTTCGCATAGAAATTTAGGCATTCTATCTTGCTTCAATATTATATTCTAATTAAAAATATGGATTTCTGGGAAATTTTGATCCTCCAAATAATACAGTACCATTTTAGCTTACCTCATATTTTTCTAGGAATTTCATGGGAACACTACGAAGTTACATGTATGTCCATCCACACATATATCAGGGCAAATTAACTCAAACTCACACTGGAGAGTCCTCACTGCAGTGAAGTTTGAAAACATAAACAGAAGTGTTTATTCCAAATATTACCTAAACTCACAAAAGTCAGGCATTTTTAGTATCAAAGCACCTCCAATTTAACTGATTTGCAGTTTATTTTCAAAAGAAAATTTGCCTATTTCTTTGGGTTTGTAAGACCAAGGGCCTTACCAAAGGATCCGAGGAGCTGACTGCAGTGAAGAACACCCAGGAAGGAACACACTGGACAAGTTGGAAAGTAAAACAGACCTTTATTAGTCTGGCCAGACGGCACTCCCAAAGCAAAGTAGCTTAGAGAGGCAACTGGCTCAGAGCCCGAGGCTGTTTTTATAGGGGGTTGCAGGGGAAGTTAGCAAGAGAAAAAAGAATGTTGATGGTCAAAAGATGTTTGCAGATTGTCTTACAGATAGGTGTGTCCGGAACATCAGAACGTCGGTTTCGGACAAACAAGGAGTCAAGTAATTCACTTAGGAACTCTATGTTTGTTACAGATTTTATCTAGTGTCCCAGAACTAACAAGCACATTTTAACCATTAACTCACAATCAGTCACTCTGTTGGGGCTGGAGGAGCTTTTATGGTTACAGAGTTATGTGGTCCCACATGTTCACAATGCACTTCTGAAAACAGCACTGTTCTTCCACGTTATTTCAATATTATTGGCATTCCGCTAGAAAATAACCCTTCCTTACCCCCACTTTGTAAACAAATTCTTTCAACTTATTTTTTGTTGTTGTTCTTTTTCTTATTTCTAGGAGGTTTCTTTGAATTAACATGAATACAAAAACTACAAGTATTTAGGGGCAAACATTTTAAAAGTATCTAGAAAGTTGAACAGGGTTTGAAAGTATGTTTATTTTAAAAATCATCTAGGATTCACTGTAATAAATGCCAAGGTTTGAATCACTTCAGCTCTGTCTTACCCTCCAAAAATACTTGTGTGCTACTTATTTACTGAACATTACGTTTGCTTTTTCAGAAGGTGAAGCTTAGGTAAATGTGAGCATTGTCTGTCTCTAAGTCTGGCAAGCTAACAATGAAGGACCCATCATCATGTGGCAACACTTCTAAAACCATGACTTGCTTTATCTCATACGGTCTTCAAAGCAACATGACAAGGTCTCCACTGATTTTCCTTATTGGGTCCATGAGGAAATGGACATCAAAAGAGATGAACTAACTGACTCTACATACGTTAGGAAAAAAATAATAATAATCTTTGTTCACATTTATGTTTGGAAGCATTATTTACAATATACTCAGGGGCTGGGGATTTAGCTCAGTGCTGCTTCTGCCTGCCTTGCAGGTGCAAGGTCCCAAGTTTGATCTCCGGTACCAAAAAAAACACAACAATACACTCATTTTATGGTACATACAGGAGATCCAGGCTCATAACCATCTTCTCTCTGTGTCTTTATTATAATTTCAAATCTTTCACAGCGTGAAGCTGTCAAGGGCCACAATATGCTTTCTACTACTTTATAATGAATGTTATTGGAGTCTTGTAACTGCCACAGCATGTTCTGCAAATGTTATTAAGCAGATGCAAGTATTATTGTGGCTTTGGTTATTAGGTCTGTAATTAGGCTAAGTGCAAGAGTTTTACCTCTATTTTTCAAGTAGCAAATTTCTGTGGCCTCTGGAGGTGGCTGGCATGTAATAGAAGACCTGTGACTATTGGGGTAGAGCTGCCAGAGGTTATTGTTTTTTCAAGGCCAACCACAAATTTCATAAAGCGAATTTATGTTTATATTGCAACATTTTTATAAGCTCAAATGCATGTATCTAGCCCTTTGTGATTTTTATGTATCCGGGGAGAAGGAGGCATAATAATAATGCTAATAATATTCTTCAGCAATTCTATTTCTAGCATCTTGATAATATGACATTAATTATAAAGGAAAATTATTCCATGTTTTGTGGAATTGTTGGCTCTGTATAAATGCTTTATTAATAGTTTTCTTCACATCTAAAACCAAAACTTTTTCTGTCTGTGAATAAATATGTACATTGTCCTTTTCTCTTTATCCAATCTGTCAATTTGTATGTATAATTTTTACTATCCTCTTGTTACTTCTTTTTGAGAAATTTTATACTAAAATAAAGCTGTGATTTTAAGAACCTAGAAGATTCCATTTTTACCCCAATTATACAAATTTCTGCTTGCTCATGACACATTTACATAAGCCTAGTAAGTAGGAAGAAATAAATTTGACCTTTAGTACACTTTTATGTACCGCACAATTATTATAATTATTTTATGATTTTAAACCACATCTACTTTCTGAGTTTGCAGTTTCTTATATAACAACTTCAGAAAGAATGATACAAGTTCATGACATGGCTAGGGATATAGCTCAGTGGTAGAGCACTTGGCTAACAAGTGTAGGTCAGTGGTGGAGTGCTTGCCTAGCATGTAAGAAGGCCTGGGTTTGATCCACAGCACCAAAAACAAATGAACAAACAAAAATTAAATAGAACAATAACAATAACAGCAAAAAACCAAGAAAATAAAATGTACCAATGAAAAACAACAAAATGTTATTAAATATTAATATCAATCTGTTAACTTAATATCAATCCAACTTTTTTCCAGAAGTTCCTAGTAAACAGGATAAAAAAGGGTACCTGTATGTGCCTTGCAATAAACAAATGAACACACTATTAAATAAAAACTTCAGAAAGTTATTGTTTTAAACAAAGCTCCTAGTAGTCCTCAACATCCCTGACTAAATACCAAAATGGAGTTGCTTAGCTCAAGTTCCAGGTCACCAGGCTGAAACTTAGCTGAGAAGTCATGGTTAGAGAGATAACCCAGTTTCTCAAACATGATGGTTTCAATTGCCAAGACAGTCAACCTCCCTCTGCCTTAATCCTTCCACTGGAAAAAAGTACCCTAAAGTAACCAGATGTTAGCCAATCTATTTCTTTGTCCCCAATTTGCAAGGAAATAACTTTGAAATGAACAACCTATTTTCTCTTTCTTGTTTCTGCTTTTTTAACCTCTTTTTATGTCTATAATGCCAATCTTTTCTGCATAACACACTGGAATACTTATTCCATTTTATGGAAGAGTTATCCAATTCTAGAATAAAAGATAATGTTAATTATGATCTTTAAATTATTATAATTTGTTCTTTAGTGCACACATACACCACATATATAAAAACTTTCTGAATCTTTTCCTATTAAAGCAAGCAGTAAATTGATTTATAAATTTGATTTAAAGACCATTTTCCTAATACATACAGTTTTCCAAGTAAAGAAATTTGAAAGATGATAATTATTGAAGTAAAAAATAAATGACACAGGAGCAGTGGTGCATGACTTTAATTCATACTACTCAGACATTAAGGCAGGAGGCCAGCCTGGGCAACTCAGCAAAACCTTATATCAAAATAAAATTTTTACAAGGGCTATGGGTATAGCTCAGTGGTAGAGTGCTATACACAAAGCCCTGGATTCAATCCCCATGTACTACCAAAGAAAGAAAGAAAGAAAGAAAGAAAGAAAGAAAGAAAGAAAGAAAGAAAGAAAGAAAGAAAGAGAGAGATACATGTGTATTTGTATGAGTGTGTGTGTATCTCAAGCTTTTAAAATATCATTTATAGGGGCTGGGGATTTAGCTCTGTGGCACTGCCTGCTTCACAAGCACAAGGTCCTGAGTTTGATCCCCAGTACCAAAATGAATGAATAAGTAAATAAAATATTGCTTATAATTCACTTTTGCAGACATGGGAAATTCATATTCTATAACTAAATCTAAATATAGTAGGAATATTTTCTCTGATAAATTATGAATTGTAGAAAAAAATCCATGTACCTTAACATGGTACATGTATGATCACTTAATCCATGTAAGATCACTTTTGTTCACTGAAAGTATTACAAATGAAAGGTGAGCGTGCACTTCCCATATAAGTTTTGAGACTTTCAGATGTTACATATGTTTTATTGAGTTTCATGTCTACGCAACATACTTTGTCTATTTCAAAAACAATTTTCTTTTATATCTCATTATATTTTTGGAATAAACCTTGTGCAATTTAAACAATATCACATTCAAAGACAAAGATAAGCAGAACTAAATGAAGTTTGTCCCACATGTGTGGAATTTGTTTCTAGTTCCTGGTAGAGAGCTCCTAAAACCTACAGGTTGTCTTTCATGTATCTAACAAACCGTCTTAGCTAACATGCAAGTTTATATTACCCTTGAAAGTCTCAGGGTGGGGCTGCTAACTAGAAAGATAGCAATTACAAAGTGGGAAATGTCAGCCTTGCCCACAACCTTCTGGGCTGGGAGCAGGGCTGGAATTTGAGCTCTGTCAACCAATAACAAATGTTGATGGATTTGTGGGAAAAAAAGGAACCCTTCTCCACTGTTGATGGGAGTGTAGACTGGTAAAACCACTGTGGAAATTGGTATGGAGCTACCTCAAAAAACTAGAATTAGAGGTTCCATTTGACTCAGCTCTTCCCCTGCTAGGTGTCTTCCCCCCAAATTAAAAGAATCATACCACAGTGATATATGTGCACCCATGTTTATAGTGGCACAGCTAAAACTTGGAAACAGCCTGATTGCCCATCAGCTGGTCACTGGATAAAGAAAATATGTTTTTTTAAAAAATAAAATGGAGTACTACTCACCCATAAAGAATGAGAAATTAGACATTTATAGCTAAATGGATGCACATTGAGCCATACTCTTAAGTGAAATAAATAAGACACACATGTGTAAATACAGAATCATTTCTCTGGTGTGAGAAACTAAAAGTGTAAATGAGGATCAAAATGTATGAGAGATAATGTGACATAAGAAAGAAAGATCCAAAGGGGAAGGGGAAGGGGACATGGGAGAGGTAGGGGAAAGGAAAGAAGGGAAAGGAAAAAATATGAGAAAAGGAAGAAACAAAAAGTCTTTGCAAATAGGTAGGGGTGGAGGGGTTGAAGGGAGGACAGGGGAATGGGGAAAAAATAAGAACAAAAATATATCATGTAAAGGTACAAATTCCCAATGATGAATGTTATCGTTCTGTATACCTAAAATGTACCAATAAACTTAATGAATAAAAAAAGAAGTCTTGCGCAATGAGATGGAGAGAGCTTCTGAGATGCAGAACAGATCTATATGCTGAGGGGGTGGCATGCGTAAGAGGACATGTAAGGACACTCCATGCTTGTCACCCCTTCCCACATGACCTTGCTGTCTGCCTGTCTTCCATTAGCCATTGCTGAGTTGTATCCTTTATTAGAAAGTGGTCAGTGTGAGTGATGTGTTTCCTTGAGTTCTGTGAGATGCTATAGCAAATTATCAAACTGAAGGAGATGATCACCAGAATCAATGTACAGACGGTCACTTAAAAGTATGAATGGTTCTAGGGACCTGTGATAGGTGTGGTACAGAAGAGAAGTCCAGAGAAGCTGCCCCTTAAGTGCAGATAGTGAACGATTCTGGGCAGTTAGTGTCAGATCTGAATTGTAGGACATTCTCTTTTGGTGCCCAGAATTGGTTGCTGGTTTTGGAAAACACTCCAGTACATGTATTATATGACTTTTTATGAATTTTGAAAGACAGACAAAAACTCTTAAAGGTAAGGTACATATATTTTTCTTTCCATATTAAGAAAGTATATTCCTTTTATTTTTCTCAACAAACTGAATATTTATAGTCCTTTCTACTTTTTTCATTGTAGTTGATAATGAGAGGTGACTGTTTTGAAATTACTATTATCTCTATGTCACATGCATATGTTTATTGGGCAGGAAAACAGATGCACATTTTATAAGTTCCAATAGAGCTATAAACTTTTAAACAGTCAAAGGAAATCTTTCTTCAGGGTTTATTGGCTTCATAAATAAATTTCACTAATTAATATCACCTTAGTTTCCTGGCCTGTATATAAATATCCTAACTCCTCTTTAGAGGATGATAAATATTAACTACAAAATAGCAGGATTGGATTAGAATGCAGTTTATGTTTTAAAAGCAAACCTTGTAAACATGAAAAAATTTCAGAGCTAAAAAAATTATATATCCTGAGGTCAAATTAATCAAACATGCTTTTCAGTTTTTTCATTTGCTTACATGTTAGTTATTTGAATGAGCAAAATTGATTTTCAAAACTGAACACAAATGACAGTTTTTATGAAAAAACTACTTACACACTTTTAAGTGCAATCCAGTGTTTGCTATTCAAGTGGATTTTTTTTTTTTTTTTAACCAGAATGTACACTCAAGGTAATTCTGACATCTAGATCAAGTGCTCTGAAAAACAACCTGTATGCAGGAAATCCTCAATTTTGGCTTTTACTGGGCCAAAGATTCTCTCCCTGGATTCCAGATTCAAGAATCCAGAGCTGCACAGACTTACTTTGGGACTTCATATAGAAGTCCCTCACTCAGCTCCTACACAACAACTTTCATGTGCTACCCCCAAAATACTACATTACCAAATTTTTTTTATTCATTAAGTTTATTGGTACATTTATGTATACATTATGATCACATTCATCATTGAGAATTTGTACCTGTACATGATATATCTTGGTTCTTATTTTTCCCATTCCTCTCCCTTCTCTTCAACCCCTCCACCCCTCCCTATTTACAAAAACTTTGTTTCCCTTTTTTCCTTCTTTTCTCATTTTTTTTCCCTTCTTGCTTTTCCTCTGTCCCATTTCTTCAATAATGGAACTAATTCTGAAATATAGAGATTTATATTTAATTGTTTAATGTGCTATTATTTCTGTGCCATAGAATATAGCGTTTTTAGTATAGTGTAATGATTACTCAACAATAACTGATAGGAAATAGAACTGGTTTTGGCTTGTAGAAAAGTTTTTTGGAATAAGTAATATATTTTTGTGATTTATAAATACATATGTATAATGTGTATGGATGCATTAAAAAAGAATGTGTTCTTTGTGCAGAAAGTGGGGCTTGCTGTAAGGAGGTCCCATTGGGCTTCTGTGTGGGTATCCCCCCAACCCCAGTCTGCTGAGGTAAGACTTTAAATTGTCTACGTAGCACAGAGACTTGTCCTGTCTTCTGTATGAGTTCTGGTAACTAAATTACAGTCCATTTATTTGACTTTTTTTTCCTACTGTGGTATATGTTATGGACTGAGTCATGGCTCTCCAAATTTATAAGTTGATGTCCTAGTTCCCTAGTCAATATATTTGGAGATAGCATCTATAAATGGGTAATTATGATTAAATGAATTTATAATAGTGAAGCCTTAATCTGGTAAGGCTTATTTTATTCTAAGATGAGAAAAGGAAATCAGAGGTCTCTTTTCCCCCTTCCATATACAAAAGACAGGCCACATGAGGACATAATGAGAAGATGGCCACGTACAAGCCCGGAAGATAGCCCTCCCCAGAAACTAATTGAATGGCATCTTGGCCACAAATGTCTAGCCTCCATAGCTGTGAGAAAATGGACATTTCTTATTTAAGCCATCCAGTCTATGGTTCATATTATGTTATCCTGATGTGACAAATACAGCTTACATATCATCCTTACTATGGACCTGTTTATGCCTTCTGCTGATAATAACCTTACTCACCCTGGTGTCGGAGAATTCTTCAGGAAGCATGGTATGGCAAGAGAATCTAGCATTTTACCTACATTTTACACAGACTCTCCACAAAACTCTCTGATTTTATTTCTATCTTTACCTTCACTTTTAGAAGTGTTTAATTTGAGTAATTCCCAAGGTTTAAAGGATCTGAAAGGAAAAGCAGGTAACTTTATTTTTTGCTATTAGGAGATTATGATTTGATTTACTTTTTATTTTTATTTATTTATTTATTTATTTATTTGGTATCAGAGATAGAACTTGGGTCCTTGTGCTT
>NW_004624732.1:42617161-42652891 GCF_000247695.1 Heterocephalus glaber | reverse complement strand
AATTTGTTTATATATTAAAAAAAGGTACATGCTTTTCACATGCGGGGTAAATATTATTTTTAAATTATTCAAGAAAAAATAATAGGTATCTTTTAGTTTTATACCAAATGACCTGGCTATGTTGATGCTGTGACATATCTAGATGTCTACCAGAGCCTCCTGTGTTCATAGATGGGGCTTTTGGGAGGTGGCTGTATCTATGGTGTGTGATTATGGATTAAGGGTGTGTGTGATAACTAAAGGGTTAAGAATAGTTCGGGGTGTGGATAATGGAAGCCCCACACTGGGTGTGAGTGGCACACACATAGCCTGGATGGGATGAAAGGGAAAGGAAGGCTCATTGCTTTCTGGTTTGTTGCTTCATTCTAACTCTGCCATGGACTGTTTGTCCCCTGCCATGCCTTTCTGCCATGCCTCCCTTCCTTGGAGCCAGCTGACTATGGACTGAAACCTCCAAACTATGAATTAAAATAAACCTTTCCTCCTTTAACTTGTGAGTGTCAGGTATTTTGTCTCAGCAATGAGAAAAGTGACTAAGATAGTCCATTATAGCAACCTTTAAATGAAGAAATCTATGTTAAAAATATGGATTAAAATAGAAAAGCAGGATATTATTCAATAAGACTTTGTCTTTATTTCTTATGCTTGTAACTAGTAATATCTTTACAATTCTATTGGGGAAAAAATTCAGTGCATTTTGTACTTACCTACAATGTCCTTCATAAGGCCTACAATACTCTCATCTCCTATAATCCAAGGACGTTTTCCTACATCATGACCATAGGCTCCTCTGAAATTGAAAAAGAACATAAACATTTCTTAACTGTGTGTGTGTGTGTGTGTTTCTGTATGCATGTGTGGCTGTGTGTATGTGTTGTCAGATATTAGCTTTGGCAAGTAGTCATTTCTATGTGGGTTTTTGTAATATTTAAGTAACTATATAAACATTGCTATTTTAAAAACAAGAAGTAATTCTCAGAAAGCCCATTTTATAACTTGACTTTTTATTTCATTTTTGTTGGAGGACGGATGGGATTGCTCATACTACTTTATTATTTTGCTATATTTTAAAGTCTAAGATGTTATTATTTTCCTTTATTATTTTCTCTTTTATTTCAAAAATTTGAAGAATATTCGACACTTTTATACTTGTAACATACTTTTATACTTTGTATCTAAACAAAAAAGTTATGTGCTACTTTTTTAGGCTAGAGACCAAATGATTATAAATTAAATTTTAAAATGTTTCTACATTCTTTATGTCAAATAGTTGTGTATAAAATGTGACTCTACTCATAATGACATTTTAAGGAAAATAATAAGCTTAGTTATAGTTAAATCCAACACAACACATTGCTACTTGCTAGCAATTCATCTCTTATACTCCATTTATATGTATTATGCTAGCAAATATTCTAGTGAACATATGGAAAAACACAAATGTATCAGAATACTTTAAGTCTCAAGAAGTTTCCATTAAGTGAGAAAGAAAAATGCACTTGACAAACATGAAAGAAACTGAAACAAAGAAAAAAGGGAAGTCCAAGTGCCTTGCATGCTATTATGTACTTGTATCTTATACATCTCTGAATTAGATTGTCCTCAGGCCAAACCTTTGCAGGTTTCGAAGAGAGGAATGTGCTTATTCCTTTTTTAATGCAAGCCTGTGTTTAAATACACCGAAATTTAGTAAACCAGCAGTAGTGGGCTGGCACAGCTGCTTCAAAAAGGGAGAGGAGACTGGAGTATTGGAGAAAGGAAATCAGCCTTTGCAGATTTTCATGATATAAATTCTCCTGACATGGAATTTCATGCTACCAACAAAATTCTGAATGTTGAACAATTGGCTTTCACCACTTAGTACAAACCAGCTGCCTGTCTCTGTCGGTATGAGACCATACTTATTAGATGCTAATAGGGCTTAACTCCACATTTGTAAAAGCAAATGAATGACAATATGTATCTTAAAGGGTCACCATAAAAAAATAAATGAAGTAACATATAAAAGGCACATATCCCTTTGCTGTGACTTCTTTCCTAATGAAAATCTAATACTAAAATTCCCTTCATCAGCATGTGGTGCATGACAATTTTTAAACTAATATTTCCATTACCATATAAACTAACATGAAGGAAGACCATTTTCATGCAGAATAAACATGGTCTGCTAAGAAGGAAGGGAGAAGGGCAATTATTGGTTATTATTATTAAATAGCCTGTAGCTTGCCTTTTCCTTGACTTCCAATATAAATGCTAAGACAAAAATCATTATCATTAAATGGTAGTTAAAGGCAGATACTTGGATCCTTTTTTATTTTAACCACATAGAGCTCCATGGCCCTTGCTGATAGATAGCACAATACATCTTATTACACTGAGGTAGTAAAATTCTACATTCTGCCTCAGAAAATTTACATCTCAGAACATGATGCCACCTACTCCTTACTTTGGTAGATACATGGCAATAATCTTTAAAGATTCATTACTTCCTGTACAGTTTGGCATTTCCCTCCCTTTAAAAAATCACATATCAAGTCTGCTTCCTCATTTTGTCAGCCTGCTAGCCTGTAGTAGTGAAATGCATTTAAAAAGCGTTATCCAGATAAACTTGAAGTAAAGTGGCCTGTCATTAGAAAGAGTTGATGTAGATTAAACTGCAGTTCTAAACATATGTATTAGAGTTAAGTAAAATGTTATATTACTCTCTTTCAAAGCTGCTTAAAGTAGTTGTTGCATAGCTACAATCTTCTTTTACAAATGCTGGAAAAGAGAAAAGAGAGCATGAGAGAGTTAATTTATTACTACAGCATAAATCATTCCCATGCGTGGTGTGTTCTCTAAGATGTGTATGAGCAATATTTGCTCATGAAATTAGATTGCAGGATATAAAAGCTAATTGTGAAGTTAATAGAAACTTGGATGCTCTTTACAATAAGGCCATGTTTGAACCATCTTCCAAAATGAAAAGTTGCCCTACCTTTAGGGAACTTTCCACTCATGAGTAAATAAATAAATTTTCACAGCCTTCCTTAATGATATCACAAACTTTTCCCATTAATTTATGATTAAGCAAGATAGGTGTTGGCAGGTCTTTGTAACATGTCATAACATGTATTTTCTTATACTTTCTTTCCATGCAGATTTTTTAAAAAGAAAGGCTTATGTTGAGTAAGACTAGTGCAGGGGTATTGAGGAAAATCATTCCATGCTTCCTCAGTGTTACATCCACACACACACATTGGTTGAAAAGTAAGTCACTGTCTGTCAAATGGTTTATTTGCATCTGATACAGAATTCAGTGGGCTATTTTCCTGTCTAAACAATCCTACCTAAACTGTCATTCTTCTTATAAGATTCCTATGGAGACACAGAAGTAGCAAGTGTTTACTCTTATGAAAAAAAGAGAACATCATTTATCTAGCAGATTTAACAATTCAGGTGATTTAAATACTGTCATTTCATCTCAAAGCCATAATATCTATTTCTCAAATTATAATGTGCCCTTTAGGACTGATCATTGTGATTGTTAAGCTATGCTATTCTCTTTTAAATAATACAGGCCATTAGTAAATAATTAATGTATAATATTCCTCACAAATTATTTAAGCTTATAGCATACTGATTTTAGCAGACCTACAGGGTTAAAGTATATTATTGCCTTTTGTTATTATAGTACCATTTTGCTAATAATTATTATAAATCAAATAGGTACAATCACTTTAAATGTTTTCTATTTCAGAAAGCAAAATTATCGAAATGTTTTTATTTCCCAAAACAAATGTATTGTTCACAGCAAATTATTAATCAGCTGTAGAAACTCAAGTTTAAAATGAAGTTTCAGAATAGTAATAACCATTGTAAAACAGGCACAGAGGTAAGTGTACCTAAGGAATCTGAACTTTCCTTATCAAATGGAATTTTAGAAGAAATCATTCGCATCCTGCAATTGTTTGTGTGTGTCTCTTCAAAATTCATAAGTTGAAATTTAATCAACAATGTGAGGGTATTAAGAAGTGAGAGCTTTGGGCAGTGACTTAGGGTTATTCCCTCATGAATAGGAATAACATCCTCATAAAGAGGTGGGATGAAGGTGTTTTCTCCTCTGCTATGGAAAAACAGAGCAAGAAATTCCATCTTGGAAGCAGAAAGCTGCCTTCATCAGACATCAAATGAATCTACTGAACTCTTGGTCTTGCAGAATAGTGACAAAATAATTTTCTGACTCATAAATTATTCAGTCAGGTATTTTGTTAGAGCAGAAGGAACAGACTAAATCAAGTCCATATATACATATGTACTTCTGTGATTTTTTTTTTTTTTTTCTGGTACCAGGAATCAAACTCAGATCCTTGAGCTTGCAGGGCAAGCAGCGAAACCACTGAGTTAAATTGTGGGCCCACATATGTACTTCTAGACTTGACTTTCCTTTAATGAAAGTAATCAGGATGGTGGCCATATAAATCACATGGACAAGCTGCCTTATGACCAGAAATAAACTGTTGGCAAGTTTGATAAACACAATAGGCCATAAACAGGAAGAAAATGACAACCATGACCAAATGGCATTTCCTATTTTATAGGCACTGGATGACCAGAATCTTGACATCCCTGAGTGATATCTTATTTTGTCAAAGCATGCTAACCTTTAATGATATTGTTAGAATTATACATTTTTACTTTGTTTTCCAATCCAACAACTAACTTCAAGATGCATTAGACTGTTTAGTAGATGTGTAGCTGTGGTTGACTCATCATCTTCCACTGGCCAGGACGAGGAAACCCTAGCTTGACTTGAGGATCAGCCAGAGTAGGACAGAAGTGGGGTTGAAGGCACCCAAGAAGAATTGGTGATGAATCACAACTTACCACAAGTCCCTGGACTTAGAGGCAAACTGAATCCATGTAGGGATGTTTAGTACAGAAAACACTACTCAGAAAAGGAACTGAAAAAGCCAACAGTCCACCAAAGTACCATGAAGAATATTTTAAACTGAAAACATCTGGCCAATAAGCAGCTGAGAAAGAAACATAATCTGAACTTGAGAAGAGACCCTAATACTATAGCTGCTGTTGACTCACTCTGAGGGAAGATGAGCAGAAGCCCATAGAGGAACAAATTCATCTGACCTTAATCTCTTTCCTGAGGAGTTACCACCAGGCATAACATCGCCCATTAACATAAGCATCAGTATGAAAAAGCCCAGTAGAAACTTTCATATTTTCCCATGGAAATCCTAAAACTATTTCCTTAAGCTGGTATGTAAATCCTGTCTCTGGCTATTTGGTGTCACTCCTTGTAGAGTTCTACCTGCCTGTGAAATGAACTTTCCTCCTGTTAATGTTTCCTCCTCTCAATGTTTCCTCCCATTAATGTCTGTTGTCAGTTAATATTTAAGCTCTCCCAAGTCCTAACTTAGTGGAGGGAAAGAATTCTTCCAAACAGATACTTAGGTGGAAAGTCCAGCAGTGGGATTTTAAATTATATATTTTGAAGTAAAAAAATCATAACAGACATGGACTTTGGGGATCAAAGGTAGAGGTGAGGCAAAAGAGAATAGTAATAAAATTATGCATCTCAAACACCACTGATATTTAGAAGGGAGCTGAACGATGATAGTGGCTGGATTACTATACCTTTAAGGAAGAAGCCAAAGTAAAACAAAGCAATTTTGTGGTTGATATCTTTTGTTCAGAAAAAATATTTATTAGTTTACATTGTCTGAAGCATGAAAATGAAGCTCCTTTCTGAAGCATTTATCTAATGTAAACTAGCTAGGAAGATTTAATTGAAACTAAGCAGTGTCTATTTTCATAAGGTAGAATATAAAAACAAGGTAGAATATAAGAACAATAAATGATATGACAGAGAAGCACTTTCTGGAGATATAATGTTAATGTCTTGAAAAATAATCAACCATTTCCTTACTAATACATAATCTCAAGGATATGAATAGAATATCAGGGCAGCATCTTCTTTAAATGTCTCAAGAATAAAAATGCACAGCCTTACCGAATGAATATCCAAGAGGCAAGGACACTCTCTAAAGTTCAAATTCATTCAATCTAATTGTCTGCTCTCTCTTACATTAAGGCCAAAAATGAATATCAACCATTTTTATTAACTATGACCCTCATTTATTAAATACTAAAACCTGTTAGTGCAAAATACTTCAAAATGGGGTGATATGTATTTTGCAATTTTATGCATAAAAGTTATGCAGATAAAGTTATAACAGTCTCAATAAATTATATGAATTTCTGTCAACTCTTGCATTAATTTGAGAACTTTCATTCTTAGCCATGAATACTAAGAACTCTGCAGTATGATCTAATAGGGTAGTAATCATTACCACAATAAGTGTAAACTATAATGAACAGGCATTGTTACAAAGACAGAGCACTGGCATGGAGAATGAAGAAAGACTGAGAAATTATTATGAGTTTCTATGAGAGCCAGATATTTTGCCTCCAAAATTTTTATTTGATTTGGTTTCATGTTTCTGAAATTTTGTTTCCTGACCTTCAGGTTTGACTAAGCTCCATACTGATTTTTCAATGTCAAATGACCAGGAAATATTTTCAAATAATTTTACTTATTTAAAATAGGAACATAATACAATTTAAATATTTAAAACATTTCTAGTTTCAACTTTATCAGTTATTACTGGGGAAAGGCATAAAATACATAATATTAGGTTATTTTCTTTCAGGGATTTGTAATATAGCTAAGAATATAAAACTAAAGAAAATAGATACCTCTAAACTGGCTCCCCAAGAAAAGATAGTGAAAAGTTAGATAACCAGTGCACACAGTGAGATAGAACTAATAAGTTCCAGCATTCTGGAAAAGAGTGGGAAGGCCATAGTTTACAATAACTGTTGTATATTTTATGAATAACAAAGAGCCACTCAGTGGCTCAAACACAAACTAATAAAAAAGAGATAAAAATAGTAATTATTCTGAATTGATTTGTACATGTTACATACATGCATTAAAATCTTATATCACCCCCCCAAATTACTTGGAATTATTATATATTAATAAAAAAACTTTACAATGTTTAAGGACATGAAAATGTTAAGGAACAAAGCTGTGACATTTGGGAGGCATGATCAATGAAGCTGTGAAGGTTAGACTTAGGATGAGGGTTAAGAGAGAGGGAGTGTGTGATAAGGTTCAGAGTCAGAAGAGTAAAAGCAAAAAAAAGAAGATGGAGGGAAAATGGTCCTGATTCTACTCCACTAAGCTGAAATGGAGCACCTTTCTGTCTATCACAGTCCTTGGGGAGAGAAGTGCGTCTAAATCACCCAACCTTTTTCCTTCTTAACAAGCTTTATTTCTCACTTATAAAAATGAATAAAAAGCAGAAAATAAATAAATAATAAGTGTTGATTAAAAAAGAAAGATCAGGAAAAAATGAAAAATCTAAATATTGTCTCAGTGTTATTCATTAAAGAAAAAAATGAAATGACTGTATATGATGTAGATGTGTCAACATAGGGGAAAGATTCAAACCTTTAAAATTTTCTAAGTTTTTACTTCTCACTAATTTGCCAGATGTCCTAATTCTGATCCTCAATTGATTCATCAAAATGTGTATTGAATATTAAGACCCCTAAAATTTCTTTCTGGTTTAAGGTCATAGGTTTCTGTCATATATGTTTCAAAATATTGGCAACATAGTATTATTTTTTTAAAATTCTTAGATGAGATTGTAGAATTTAAAATAATACTGCACTTACATTTTGGCCCACTTATCTAATTCTTCTTCAAGATATGTTTTAACCATTTTTGGTTGAAGGCCAAGAGAATGTCCCAAGAAGTAGATGGCATCATCATTCTTATTCACTAAAGATAAATCAACTGAAACAGAAAAAAGTCCAAAAAAATCTTATTGAATTAATTAATCCTTTCATTTGGTATTATTAATACAGTACAAACAGTTAATATAATTAACTCCAAGAAAGCCAATAAATAACCTACAATTACTCTCCAATGAAACATCAGGTTCTCCAAAAAGTAATTAACCTTTTGTATTTACATATTAAAAAAATTTAATTCTATACAGGTACTTGCAGGGATATTTCACATTTATTGGGCTATGTGACAAAAGACTGAATTAACAATTTCTCCCAAATGTAAATAGCCAAAGGTACTAGAGTAAAAAACGGAAATTTACAGGAAATCTGTTAGCCAATCTAATTGTGTTAGAAGGGTACCATAATTTAGGCAAGTATTAACATTCTAAATTAATGAGTGTTATAAATATGGGAATTTTTTAAAACTTGATTACATATTTGAAGTAGATATATTGGATTGATGTATTTTATAGTATATTTATACATATATTAGTACTGAAAGATATATAGGCAATGATATTTCTATATCTATTTCTTATTCAAATAAATCAAAACTTTTATGATTTGTCCATCATATAACTTACCTTTGACTGCAACATACCCCAAAACAGAACAAAACAAAAACAAGAAAATAATTCACACACTTAAAACTTAGTCTAGGACTTGTACATGTTTACAATCTCAACTGTAAACCATTGAGATTTCTTTTCTATGCAGAAAAAAACTAAACTTTTTACTGATATTTCACCAGAGTCACTGAACATTGTACTTATTTTCAAATCAAGGTATTTAATTAAAACCTTAAAGATATTTTTCAAGGCATATCATCTATTTCAACCTGATCATTTTCACAGATATTGCACCTATTATTCACTGGCATCTTTTAAACCTGATGCAATAGAAGAGGTGTTGACATTGTCCACATGCTCAAGTTGAATTCCTTTATAGCCATTGGCTGACCTAGAGAACAAATATCAAAAGGTTTTATTTGAAACTTAGAGCTTTAACTTGAGGTACCATGACCCAACATTCAATTTAGAATCCACGTAAGTACAGTGTGAAGGCTAAAATCATTCTGTTCATGCCAGTCACATCTATGAGTTAGGATGAGGCAGCCATCCACTGGGCTTCTCTCTCTCTCTCTCTCTCTCTCTCTCTCTCTCTCTCTCTCCTCTCTCAGCATTTCTAGAAAGACATACTTTCTAAGAGAAAAGAGAGCATGAAGTTAACAATTTAAGGGGAGTTGAGACCTGAGTTTGGGAAGAACAACTTCTCATCTTCAGTACAACCTGTAAACAGTGTCTCAGTTAATTATAACAAACAGTATCTATGGTATCTTTGGGCCATGTGTAGTCAAGAGACAACAGTAAAGAGCTCTTGAGGGTGTTGAGAGTATACTTAGCAGCTGTACAAAGAATATATCATGATGCACATAAATTCTTATAATTATGCAGATCAAAGTTGCTCTCCCTCTTTCTCCTCTTTTTTCCATTCCTTGCTGTTTGCTACAGCCAAGCTACTCTTTCCATATTCTGTATGAAGAGGAAAGAAAGTAAATTGAACCTAGCATTCCCAATCTGTGATCAGACTTACATTTATCAGCTTCCAGATATTCTGGAATGATAGGATTCATTCTCTACACATTCCATGATTACTTAGGGGTTGTTCTGCATTTGTGCCAGGAGGATCCCCTTACTTAAAATATTTCTTTTTTGCTGGACCTTGGGTCACCCATGACTTCAATGCTTCCCATCCTCAAGATTCTCATGTCAATTATTACCAACTGTCACATCAGTATTACTGATAATCACCTGCTACTTCCTCATAGCTAGAGTCCAAGTGGAGAATCTTATAGAACACATCCATGTCTTTCTTGTCCCCCATGTCCTTATGAATAGCCTTTGAGAATATGTAGGCTCTGTATGCATGTATATTTCCAAGTTGTTCAGTACCAATGACCTGAACTTGCACAACTTGACAGATTGTGGTTCTGATGCATGACTTGTTATTTAACAGTCTAGTTTTGTAGACTAAAGAGAGTCCTTTACTGAAGTACTTATTTTGTTTATTCTTCCAAATCCAATTTGGGATTGATGGACATCAGAAATTCTTGTTCCCCAGGATATTTTATGTCATCTGACAAATTTTATTTTTTATTATACAGAGAGCTTCATGTTCTCCCAAAATAATTGATATAGGAGAGGTATAACTCCCAACTTATCAGATGTCAGATATGCTGTGTTCTTGTTCCCTGAAATCAAAGAATGAATTTAAAAGAGCCAAAGAAGTTAAGAGTAGGAAAGATTTATTGAGAGATAGCTCCTGAAAGACAGGAGGGGTCCCGAGTCCCTTTGTCAGGGACATTTATATAGCAAAGTCACAATGTGGATAAAAAGTTGGTCAAACTACAACCTATAAGATTACAAGTATAGCTGCTTAGCTAATATTGATCTAATAGGGAAATGAGTCTTGTAGCAAGGGTACATGGAAAGAACAAAGACATTTTTGGTAAAGAATGGATCAAGATGCTCTAGTAACCCACCTGGGGAACTGATGCCTATCTGGACTTCCTAGACCAGTTGGTGCTAATTACAGAACAATTCCTAGTTACTATTTTTGCCCTGGAAATGCTGGAGATAGTATGTAAACAAACATGCTGTTTGAGTGTTGCTTGGGGTAAATTGTTAAGTGGTTAAGGGAAAGGAAAGAAAAGAAAGGAAAAGAAAAGAAAAGAAAAATGAAAATAAAAGAGAAAAATCATTCTCTGAAGATAAACAATACCATTGCAGATGAGTGAACATGAAATTGTTGCTGATTGTATTATAATTAGTAATAGAAAGCATACAGATTCCAGCTGTGTTTGCTTCATTTATGTTTTAATTATTTGAAGCTCTGATATTACCAAGAAGAGCACAAAAATCTAACATGAATTTTTTGGTAAGAACTAATTGTGAAATTGTCTCTATCTTAATAATTGTGGTACTAATGTGATTGCCTGTGGTTCTTGGTAATTCTTAATTCCAGTTTAGCAATTTGGAGTAGCACTTCACAGAGATACATGTTTATATCTACAAATCTGAGATCATAGTCCTCTGAGGAATTAGAATAGGTCAGAATTTATCAGTATGCTGGGCACAGTAATGCCCACCTATCCTCCCAGCTACTTGGGAGGCCGAGGTAGGGAATACCTTGAGTCCAGTAGTTTAAGAACAACTTAGGCAACACAGAGACACCCTGTGCTCCCACCAAAACAGTAAGCAAAGCAAAGTTTTGTCACTAGGCAAATAAGCCCCAGAAGCAAATCAATGCAGAAAGGTCTTATTTATTTTTGTTATGTAACACATTGCATCGAATGTCAAAACTCTCTAGTCATCAAAATGAAAGACCAGTATGCTAACATGTTCTGCTTTGAACAGATGCTTTCAAACAAACACTCTTCTTTTTAATATAGCTTAGATTTAATAGGCATTTTTTTTCTTAAACTATGGAAACCTTTTATTGTCTTTTGTGCTTCTGTGGAAGTCAGATATAACTTGACATGTTGCAGCACACTCTGCTCTGACATACTGAATGTAACTAAAATATGTTGAAGATTCTGAAAAATATAAATAGGTACAAACAGTCTTACACTTGTGGTGGTTCAACTTAGAGTGTTTAGATTTCACTTATAGTTTTTACGATTTTATTCAAAGTTTTTGAACTTTATGATGGTGTAAAAATATAAATTTTCATTAGAAAGCCCACTTCACATTTGGATTTTTTCCTGGCCTAGAGACATACTCTTAAATAATTCCAGGCATGACCTGTGAGCCACAGCTCCTATCAGCCATGCGACCAGGAGGGCTCTGTATTCTTAGACTGTGCCATTCAGTAGGTTAGATGCATTAAATGCATTTTTGACTGAGGATATTTTTCAGCTTTTGATGAGTTATTTTATATAATCCTATCATTAAGTCAAACGGAATCTATGTATTGGAACCAAAAATAAAAGCAGAACTTGAAATACAATCTAACTGGTATTAAGTTTCAAGTTTTCTTCTAATCTTTTGGAAATGAAAAAACAACCTAGTTTTAACAGTCAGAACCCCAAACTATGAACTGAGTGTAGACAATAAGAATACCACGTGATTTTCACTATCCCTACTTCCGGTCAGAAGGGGAGTAGATCCCTACACCTGACAGAAAGGAATCTTTGTTTTGGGGGGGGGGTTTGGTACCGGGGATCGAACTCAGGTCCTTGCTCTTGCGCAACAGGCGGCGAAACCACTGAGCTAAATCCCTGGCCCCATGAAAGGAATCTTATAGGGGTTTTGTTTTGGGTTTTTTTTTTCTCTGTCCTCTTCCATGTTAGCCATTATCCAGACCTTTGGCAGTCGTAGTGTTATACCAGCCACAGCCCACAGGCACCCTAATTTCTGAGGAACAGAGGCATATGGGATGATTTGTTCTCTTTCTATCTTCTTGCTTCTGGGTACCAGAGGCAAGTTTAGTGTCAGGACATCAGAACACAAGGGCAAGGCCTATGTTTTCCATCTACAGGAACATCAACATAGGACTCCCGTGAGCAGGAGAATGTGAGTCCTGTTGCTGAGAAGGAGAGGGAGCTCAAGGACATGACCATATGAAGTTGGACATGAGCTACTGAGCTTGCACCTACACTGTGTTTGAATGGATCAGAACTGAACAGTATAACAGACACACGGAGAACTGAGCCTAGTTCCAAACCAGTGACTGACTGTAATATACACATAATAAATCCAAACAGAATTGGAAAGATTTTGAAAATTAAAAGCTTACAAGCCAATTTTCCTGGGTGCTGGCAAAGTTCTGCTTCTTGATCTAGGATCTTGTTACACAGATTTACTCATGTTGTAAAATCCATAGTGATGTCTGTGTATTCTTAGCCCTCAGGAGGCTGAAGCTGGAGGATTACATGTTTAAAGCCAGTCTGGGCTACAGAGTGAGACCTTGTTTCAAACAAGCAAAGAAACAGCAACAAAAATCCATAGAGCTGCAAATTTTGTACATTTTACTAAATAAAAAGTCCATATTTCCCCTTTACTCTTTCAGAATGTAATTAGTGAAAAAATTTTAATATTGTCATATGCATTAACATTAATATTGCACTCAGCAGCAATACCTAATTAATGTTAATTACAGCTTAATAAAATTAAATTTTCTTCCATTGTCCTGAGAGAATACCAGTATTCTTTTACTTTACAGGGATTCAAGTCTATGGTTCTAGAATGCTCATGAGACTTTTGAAGAGGAGAAAGCTTGAGAAAAGTACATAATCCCTACAGTCCATTTGCATATAGTCTTTATATAGTCTTGTCTGCTTTCAAGTCCATTAGTCCTGTCTGAATGGTAAAAGGAAGCACCTAATGAAAGGATGTATTTTAAGGATTTCAAAAGAAATTATCCACCCTCTAGAAAATAAAATCTATTTCCAAAAATATTCACAGTTGTAGGTAAAACCAGATCTTACCCCAGGTAAAAGGGACTTAACTCTTTTGATAAAAACACTTCTGTTCCCAGTCCTCTCTTTCTTGACTGAGGCAGGCATGGGAACATATGGCCAGAAGGGTGAAATGGCTTGGGGAGGCCTTGAAATTTCAATCTGAGTCTTGTTAATGTTGCTACTGGGACCAATACATCTTTTATGAGTCAGCAAAGATTGTCTTAAGCAGCTCACCTTATCCTAGGGTCTTGGGTTATGTGTGATAAAAATGGTGGTAACAGACAAGAGATCCAGTTATAGATCTTGCTTAACTGAAAATTTTTTCTCAACTCTTTCTCTGTCAATTAAGCCCCTATATTCCTTTAAAATATGCAAGCATTTCTTTCTGTCCTTTTCTCATAGTTTTCTTTTTTTCATAGCAAATGGTCTTAGAAAATCATCCTAAAAATCCAGTTGCCGGTACTTCACTCCTTCAGTCACACACACACACACACACACACACACATACACACACACACACACTATAATTTCTTTCCTTGTCATTGCAAGTATGTTATTCAAATTTTGAGCATTTTGTAATATCTCTTTGGGCTGTGGATGTAGCACAATTGTAGAACACTTGCCTTATATATATGAGGCCCTGGGTTTGATCCTTAACATCACAAAACAACAAAACTCTCTTATAACTGCTACAATGCAAGGTTAGATAAATAGCAAGTATGATATTTGATGCTGGTAGATTCTACTGTTTCTCTGAATGACTTTTTTTTTTTTTTTTTTGGTGCTGGGGATAGAACTCGGAACCTTGTGCTTGCACTGCAGGCACTGGAACCTCTGAGCTAAATCCTCGGCCCGACTTTCTTACTTGATTTTAGAAGTCCACATTTTCTTTTTTCTATATGTTTTGTTCTTTGTAGAGTGTTTTTGCCAGTCCTTTGAACTTTGCTTCCACCAATTTCTAACTCTAGGATTTTTGTGTAAATAATATCATCCATACCCACAATTTCAGCTATTATCTAAATCTTGATGAGTCTCAAAGTCTTATCATCAGTCACACCCAACTTCCAGCTGTGTCCTTTGGCGTGAAAGCATCACTAGCCTTGTGTATGGCTGCCAAGAATCAAAATGACATTTTACCCTCAGTATTTTTTTTTTTTTTTGGTACTGGGGATCGAACTTGGGTCCTTATGCTTGCGCAGCAGGCAACGAAACCACTGAGCCAAATCCCTGGCCCCCACCCTCAGTATTTTTTGCAAGTAGCTAGGCCTATGACCCAAACATGGCCCATGGTACATAGGTGGACATGTTAGGAGGCAACATCTGAAAACTTCTTCAAAGCAGAGAATGCGTGCATTCTTTTTTCTTCTTTGTGCCCGCCTGATTCTTAGTGTTTAAGGCACAGCTGCTACTTTCTTGGACTCTGAAGTCAAGACCACCGATTACAGAGCAACACAAGAAAGATATATTTTCTAGGTTCTCTTTAGATGAGCAGTTCCCCAAGACAAAGCTAATTTCCCCATTACTCTCCTAAAACAAAAGCTTGGATCATGCCATTTCCCTTGATATCAAAGCAGGGTTATTTTATGAGATTTCAAATTTTCCTTGAGTCTCTTCCCTTTACTTCACCTCCATTATATTCACTTTTTCAGTCTTATTTTCAGTTACCCACAGCCACTTATTTAGTATTTACATCTCAGAAACATTCTAACGATAAAAGAAAATGCATCCCTTTGATAAAATTTCTTTTGGAAATCCAAATAAAACATTATAATGGCAAGATATCAGAAAATCATAGATTGGGCCTATAGTTCTTCCTGAAGGTCACAGAAAAGTCAACATTGAGAGCCTTCTTCCTTTCATTACTCCAATATTTTTTATGTTGTTTCTCATTGTTTGGCATTGCTGAGGAACATTTGTTTGGGGTGTTACGCTGGATTCTTAAAAGATTTTGAGATGCCATATTATTGTTAGATCTTCTTGGAAGGTTTTAATAAGACAGGAAACATTGATTTTTGTGTGTGTGATGTATTTGTTTCTTGTCAAAGAAACAAAGGGAAACTAAAATAATTTGCTCCTGAGCTCAGTGCCTTTTTCTGCAGTACAAACTTGAGAAAGCACCTACTCAGCTTCACTTATGCACACACATGGCTCACATTGTCACTCTATTCTCACTCTACTTAGACCCTACCTTTTTGGTGTTTTCTTCTCTGTTTACCTTTGACAAAATAACACCTTCCTCCTTACACCTTCCTAACACCTACTTAGAGCAAGACCTGACAGTGAGGTATAAAGTTATCTGTAACTATATTATTTCATGTCTTCTTACACTAGATGTTAACTCTTCTACATTAAAATTTTCTTTTTGAGTTCATTGAGCTATGCTGAGTAAAGTGTGTCAAGTAGAGGAAATAATTAATACAAATTTGTTAAATGGATGAATGGTTAAAAATAAGAAGTAACTAGAGTGTGTGAGGATACTGAGAATGGAAATGAACTGATACAACTCTACATTTCTATCCTAACTGGTCTAGAACAGGTGAATGGGCTTCACCTTCAGTCTTTGACTTGGTAATTCTGGGACAGAATTTAAGAACTTGTGTTTCTATTAAGTTCCTTGTTGATGTCCATACTGATGGCCAGGGAAGCACACTTTGTTTTAATGAAGTAAATCTTTATACCACTTGAAATTGTATTTTTTTAAACAGTTGCTCAAAGTCTTTATTGAATGAATTCATCTTATATCACTTTACTTCTCTTTAAGAATTAGCAGTGATTCATCCAAGGTATAATAGGTAGAATTACTTTATGTTGGACAGCTATTCAAAACAATTATTCTATCTTTAATCAGGATACTAGAGTCAACTCTTACGTATAATAGAAGCGATTATATGCATAATGCTGCTTTTAAGGGAAAATTTTTATTTTTAATAAATACAAAAATAATATGCTAAAATGTTCATGGCAAAGAAAATACCACCTTAATTAATTTTAATTGTCTAATTCTGTGGTAAGTACATTCACATGGCTGTGGAACTAGTCTCCAGAATTCTTACATTTTGCAAAACTGAAACCATGTACTCATTAAGTAATAACTTCATATTTTTCCTTTTCCCAATGCCTCTTTGGACCATCATTCCACTTTCTGTTTATTTGAAGTTGACTAACACCTCATATACATGCAGTCATGCAGTATTTATCTTTTTTGTGACTGGCTTGTTTTACTTTTGCACAATGTGCTCAAGAGGAATGCATGTGGTAGCATGTGTTAGACTCTCCTTTCTTTCCAAGGCTGAATTATATTTTATTGTATGTATAGTCCACATTTTTCTTCTGTATTCACCTGTTGTTGGATGTTTGGGGTGCTTCTTTCTTTTGGATGCTGTGAGTAATGTTGCTATGAATTTAAGATCATACATACCCTTTGGGGTGTCCACTTTTCATTCTCTTGAAAATAAATCCAGAAGAGGACCTCCTGGATTACCAATAATTCAATTTTGGATTTTTGTGAGGAAATTTCAAAGTATGTTTCATAGTAGCTGCATCATTCTACATGTCCACCAATAGTAAACAAGAGTTAAATTTTCTCCACATCCTATCTGGTACTTCTTACTTTCTGTATTTTTAAACTAATCTTAAATATGATTACAATGTGATATCTCATTCTGATTTTGATTTGCTTTTCCCTTATGGTCAGCAATGCACAATGCAGTTTTTAGACTGTTCTCATCTGATACCAAGTCCTGGTGGGCTAAAAAGCACATCGAGGGAGAGGCACCACCTTCTGGAGCTGACTGGACTCAGGTGCATCCTGGTGAGTCTCGACAGCTTTCACAGTGGAATATACACATCACCAGGCCCCCATTTCTCTCTCTTTAAAGAATTCTCTTCCTAAATTTTATTCCCTCATAACTTATCAGTAGCTTTTTATCCCTGAACATTAAAATAAAAATATTCTTTCAACTCCAGAATTACTTAAAAATATTTTTCTTTATGGAGTCTAAGATCACTTCACTTTATAGCCTCATTTTATTTGGCTCTGCATAGCTATCATTTGTGGTAGGGATTCTCTCAATTGATATTAAGTCACATTAAATTGGATACTGGCCTTGATCACTTCTTTCTCTTTCTAGAATTATATTGGTGCTGGGTATAATAGTGAGAAATGAATAAATGTTGTAAGTGCATCATTTCAAGAGAGTCTGTCCTTGTGTGTTTCATAACATGCAAGCTAAATTAGAGTTATTTGTATTAAAATCATGCTAGCTGAGGTTCTTCGATTCTGAATATTTTACATTTTACCTAACCTAGTTAATCTGAAGAAGAATGAAAACTGGACTGTGACTAAGTATGTGAAGCCAATTTAGGTATAATAGTTCCATTCAACCTTGTAGCCTTTTTACTTGATGTAGAACACAGTAAAGCAAAGCTAAATATGACAAAATGTTTCATATTTTTTATACCTGTACTACTTATGTTTGAGATAAAGATGACTTCCCTGAAAACAAAAAGTTATCTTACTCTATCATATTCAGAAAAGTAGCACACATTTCTCAGGTAACTTTTACATTTGTCTTCCTTATATATAGTATGCAAAGATGACTATTCATGTCCTTACTGGTGTATCCAGATAACAAAGACAAAATCACACTATCATCAAGTAGGTGCCAGAAAATAAGAAATATTCCAATATTGCATTGAAAAGAATTGCTTTCAGCTCTAAGTGCTTGTAGAAGATGTAAATGTCTCTGCTTACAATTTTCAATCGGTACCTCTATTGTTCACTAAAGTAGTAGACAACAGAAAAAGCACCCTGTAAGTATTTTATTCAGGGAAGGTAGAAAATATAAAGAATATGAGTTCAATGTATGTAGACAGGTTGATTTAGTAGTACGAGGGACCTTATGTTTCTCAGACACTATGACAATGGCTTTATTATTTGGATAGCAGGATAAGCATATTCTGTAGAAAAACTAAATTAATTAATAAACTGATTTAAAAACCTTTTTGATATTCTTACTTGGAGGCAGATCCTTCATTTTGGGAATATAGAAATACTCCCTGAAACGCCTTAGCACGTCTTCCTCATCTAGGAGGAGGGCGACCTTCTCATCTGTTGGGTGACATCTGAGTTCAGCTGCAATGTGTTGTACTCTGTCAGCTGGTAGCTCAGGAAGTGAAGCCGCCATTACAAACGGTGCTCTGAAAATGTAGAAAATAATAAAACAACTGGACTCTTTCAGAAGAAAATTAGCTCTTTGTTTAATATACATTCTAAAAACAGGTTATGATTACCATTTTTGTAACTGTGGAAATAATAAGAGAAACACTGAATCTACTGGATGATGTAATTGAAGACATTGCCATAGGGAAAGAATTTATGAACAGAACCTTAATTGTGTGAAAAATAATGGTAAGAAACAATATATGAGACTATATAAAATTAAAAAGCTTTTGCGCAGCAAAGGAAACTACCAATAGAGGGAAGAGACAACCTACAGAGTAGGAAAAAAATCCTTATCAGCTAACTTCTCTGACAGAGGAGTAATATTTTGAATATGTAAAGAACTCAAAAAAATTAGACCACAAGAAATAAAAGCCCAAATATAAACGGGCAATTAAAATGAATAGAAACTTCTCAAAAAAAGTGCAAATGACCAATATGTACAAGAAAAATGTTCAGCATCTTTAACTGTTAGGAAATGCAAATCAAAATAATGCTGATATTCAGTATTTTCCACAAAGAATGTCTATCATGAAGTACTCAAAAAGCAACAAATGCTATAGAGGTCATAGTGAAAAAGGAATCTTCTACCATGTTGGTGGGAATATAAACAAGTATACAATCACTGTGGAAATCAGCATGAAGAATCCTTAAAAAAGAAATTCAGTTTTACCCAGTTACACTTCTTCTGTCATGATATCCCAGTGAGATATGCAAACCTATGTTTATAGGAGCATAATTTATAATAGTTAAATTTTGGAAGCAGCCCTGATGCCCATTAATGATGACTAGATAAAGAAAATATGGTATATACACACTAGAGCTATACTTGGACATAAAGATAAATTTGAATCATTTGTAGGAAAATGATCGGATCTAGATTTTTAAAAGAGGAAGATGAGTTGGGATGAGGGAAGAAGATAGGACAGGAAGAAGTAGGGGAAGTAAAATTGCCTAAGATATGACATGTATATGTACCAATTCCTCCAAGATTATTGTAATTTCAGATAGATTCATAGCTATGCAAAAACAAAGCACAGTAATGAGATGGAATAACTAGGGTGTAAAAGAGCTACATTAGTGTAATCATATACTTTTTTCTGAAGGAAAAATATGAGATCATTTCTGAATCAACCTTGTGAATACCTGGCTCTGAAGGAGACATTAGCAAGTGCAAAGGTTCTAGGGAGGAGATACTTATTCTGTTCAACTAATACACTCGGGAAAGCTGAGGGTCATGGTGATGACAGGGCATGAAGTGAAATGGGTACAGTAAGTTAATCATGAAGAGCTTTGAAGGTTGGGAAAGAATTGAATATTTTTCCAAGTTGAATGGGAAACCACTGGAGAGTTTTGAATAGTGAAGTGATCATATAATTTTACATTAAATAAAAATCACTGCACTGTTATAAGTTATAAAATTGAAAGAGACAAATTAAGGCTATTATAGTAACTTGACAGAGAAGGATGAGAATTAAATTGGGTCAGGAGGGTAAAAGTTGAAAGAAATGTTGCGGATTTTGGTATATTTAGGGGAAAAGGAGATAAGACTGTGACAGATTCTCTCTGCTGAGAAGAGGAAAAGAGGTTACTTTTAGCACTGGAATCTGAGGAAATATGTGAAATATGATAAAAGAAGAAATACCTGGGAAAGAAAAATTTTGAGGAGGAAAATCAGAGTTCTCCATGGAGCATGTTAAATTTCAGGCAAGTATTTGAACATCCAGGTAGCAAGCAATGTCAAGGTGATCATTGTGATTTGGGTCTGTAACTTAGAGGAATATTGAATCAAAAGATGTATTTGGCATTTTTCAACTTATACATGGTATTTAAAATCTAGAATCCCTAGGAACCAAATCTAACACAGATGTGAAGCCCTAGAACTTTATTTTAATCATCTTTCTTCTATGTTCCTTTCCCTGTTCCCATCCTAACCCACACACAGTGTCAGACAGTAATTGTATATCTGAGTATTATGCAATGCTAGTAAAACAAACACATTTTCTGTATGCTAATTTAGATTCTTCTGTTTGCTTGACCATTTCTTTTCTCAATTGCCAATTGTGTCCTAATAAGTCATCCTTTACATTTTTATGCAAAAATATTAAAATTCACTTGTGCTTTTTTATTTTTGGTTTAGATACAGTTGTAGATCCCAAACGCTCTAATTCATGATTCTGCACAAAAATCAATGATTCTAACATTGATGTTGATATGGTTTCAATATCTCAATATACTAGAGCTGGGGATATAGCTCAGTGGTGCCATGCCTGCCTCACAAATGCAAGGTCCTGAGTTTAATTCCTGGTACTGAAAAAAAAAATCTCAGTATACTAAACTCTGGTTTATATGTCTCAAAAAATTTTCTATTTATGCAAGTTTTCTCATATTATTTCATTTGCCCAAACGGTTCAGCTTTCCTTCTGTTGGTACAGATTCTAGACATATTTCAGAGTTCTTGCTTATAAATTCCAAGTTCTTCCCGAGGCTTGCCATGACATTTCTGCTAAAAGTAATGTTTTATACTTTAAACATTTGTAACTGTTATGACCACACCTTTTATGAGAAGTAATACATTCTCCCAGGTACTATATCTATTTAGGTACATGTGTGAGTGGAAAAGGTGAAACACTTGCCATTCCTGCAACTTTATTCTAAATGATTCCCTAATTGCAGTTTGCTGATGAAGGAATCTATATTTTAAATATCAAAGATAGTGACTCTACCACTTTTCAGAACTGTTTGTCTGGTCATAGTTGATTAAACCTCTGCTGGACACATAACCAACTAAAGAAAATACACTGTTTTGTCAATGGTCTGTGAATGACTAGCTATGAAACCTCTAACCAAGCAAGCAGTGATGATGGTGTTTAGCTGAGCATATAATCAAATTCTTTCAGGAATCTGATCTGTGAGGTATATTTATTCCTTATGTTAGAAAGAGAAGCATAAATTTATAAGAATAAGAGCAAAACTATGAAATTGGAGGGCTTAGGAGGGATAGTGTCCTGAGTACTCATTTTTTAGAGGAAAATAGAAACCATGTGTTGTTGAAGCAAGGAAAGCATGAATTGATTCCATAGCAAGTAGAATCACTCAGCTACACAATGGTTGGGGATTGAACAGTTATGTCTCCTGAAGAAATGGCAGGGAGACAATCTCATCTTGAGAGTCAATGTGTCCTTCCATGCAGCAAATTCTGTACAAGGCGCTGGGGGCCTGACTGCTTGGCTATTTCTAAACTTCTAGGAGATATTTTTCTCCTGTTTGGTCTTGTATGTCCTTACTATAAGCCTGTTACTTAACATAGCTACACTGAGTTTCCAGGCTACTCTACTGAAGGCATAATCTACTTTGGGCCTAAGTCATGTTTACTTTATGTTTATGGCCATCCCACTGTTGAGCAGAGTCCTTAAGAGAGAATACCCCCCAAATGATAGTTAAATAAGAGAATAAATAGAAAAGCTTAGTGAATTATGTGATATAACTGAAGGGCCCTAGTTAGCAAGACAGACTCCATATGGCTGCTTGACTCACCTGTCTGCCCTTTAGATGAACTCAGAAGGAGGAAGATTAGAAACCTCCTCCCCTTAGAAAGTCTCTTTAGAAATAACAATCAACTATTGTTTTACAAATGTTCTAACAGCAGGGCATTCTGCTTCTGTACCTTTCACTTGCTTTGCTAGTTCTATCCCATAGGGGGGCCTAGAAACTGTTGGCCTCAAAGGTGTATAAAACATGTTTGTCTCCCCCGAGTTGGGGCTTGAGTCCAATGCTCGGCTTGTGTCCCAGCTGGTAATAAACTCCTGTGTGGATTTACTATCAGTCTCTGGTTGGTTCTTTCTCCCTGGATCTAACAATAACTATTGACCAATTCCTAAAAGGCTATCCTCTCTCATTCTGATCACATGGAAAATAATTAGAAAATTTAAAAATAATAATAATAATTAGAAAATAATTTCTAAGAACCAAAAGTTTGTCTCATATTCAGAAGCTTCTTTGGAGAGTTGGCACTCTGAAACTTCATTTGAGATTACTTTAAATTCAAAGGTGCTACTTGAATAAATATTTAGATTAGTTTACTGCAAATATTAACTAGTATAATTAATCATCCTGAGTAAAATGCAACTTTTGCATTTAAATATTCTTTAGATTCTTTATATCTATATCTCATATAATCCTTGTAATAATCTTGAAGAGTCAGAACTGTTTTCCCTCATTTGGAGACCAGACTTTGGAATAGTGTAGAAACAAAAACAAGCTATGATGATAATACTGTCCAGTGTTTACCTCTGAATTGTGCTTGATATGCTAAGCCAGCTGGACTTTGAGAAGGAATGAGGACTGAAGCATGGAGCAGAAGTCTTGCTCAGAGACTTAAACCTATTTTTTTCTTGCATCTTCCTTCTTGATTTTTAAAATTAATGTTTCTTTAGCTCATTTTCTTTTTCTTTGAGTTTTTTCAGTCTTGCAATCAATTGGTTTATAAAGAACCATGGGGTATATTAATGTATTTAGTCTTAAACTTTCTCAAACTGTTACCAGCCAGGCAAAAGTTACAGCCTCCTCTTGCTTGGGGGCTTGTCACGCCTGGGGTGTTATAAACACTTGGTAGGAGTCTCTCTCAGAGTGTAAGCTGATCCAACTCACCACCATGCAGAGCCTCTGGCAGACTTAAATATCACCCTTTGTCACAAAGTAACACAGTCCCATCCCTCCAAGGAAGTAACTTATTAATTCATACTTAGTTACTTAACTCTACATTCACCCATCCCATCAGCTAAGATAGTTAATGCTTTATAACCCAAAATTTTATGCCTCATCATTTGCAAGTAAATTAATGAGCTTATGTTTTGAAATGAAGAATTTAGTAACTAGTTTTCAAAAAAAGACTTCCAAATATTTTAATTTCACTATTAAGTGCCAATTTTATTTAGAATGTGGACAAATACACCAGATGATCTCAAGCAAGTCACATAACTTCTTATATAATATGAAGTTGAAATTTCTTTTCTTTTTTTTTTTTTTTTTTGGTACTGGGGATCAAACTCAGGTCCTTGCGCTTGCACAGCAGGTGGTGAAACCACTGATCTAAATCCCTGGCCTGAAATTTATTTATTTAAGGCAAAAATTGTTAGGAACAATTCACATTAATGAAGTCATTTATAAAAAAGATAAAAGACACTTTTAGATATCTTTTCTATGGATAGCTTTTGATAGAAATTGGCTTTTTGTCTTAAATTTAGGTTTGGAAATTTTGTAAGATAGGTTCTCATGATGTTATTTAGATACTCAAAACTTTAGAGACAAAATTTTCGTCTTTACTAAAACTTGATTTTATGGAATCATAGGATCAGGATAGTCTACTCAAACACTAGTCTGAGGTTAGTTAAATAAGGCATGGTAAGTAATCAATAGTTAATCTTTAGACAGTAAATTTCATGCTTGAAATGAGCAAATTGTACTGAGTTCAAAGTTTAGAACCTAGTACAATTATATATATTTATAATACATATATATATGTTTTTTTATGTAAAATATGAAGTCTTTTATCAACAAGGGAAGAAATATCTTGAAACAGATCAAGCTTTTTTAACAGCGTCATTGTGAAATGTGTGACACTGCAGTCACAACTGTATCTTTCATCTCTAGGATAGAAATGACTTCTGAGCCTCACAAAAGAAAGACCAATGTATTTGTTCCAATGCTATTACCTAAAAGACACACCATCTTTCTCAAAATAAAATCAGAAAAGAAAAAAAAACATTATAGAGAAAAATGCATCGACTTTCTTTCCTTAGGCAAATGTTTCATACAGTAAAAGAGGAAGACACTCTTCACAAGAACAGACATTTTCACTTCTCTAATATTTACTATGAGTAATTACAACCTAAGACAATGTAAATTGCCAGAAAGCAGAAGTCTCAAAACTTAGAGATATTTTTACATTCAGCATATGATCTAACCTTACCATTTAAATTTAGATAACTTCAGGATTAACTTAATTATCAAATGCAATCAAGTTTAGTAGATAAATTACAATGTACTATTGCCAGTAATTCTTTTTCAATACTTTGCTAAACATCTCTTTACTTAACCTGCTTTTTTTTTAAATTTTTTAATTTTTATTTATTTATTTATTTATTTATTTATTTTTACTTAACCTGTTTTTAAAGATGAGGGCTTTTAGGGAGATTTTACCATCTTTGTTTATGAAGATAATTTGGACAGGGAGTAGAGAAGAGGAAATGAGCAGAAGAAATCTCCAAAGCACTGTGACAACAATTCTAGCAGAGAAAACTTTCAAGTGGAGAAAAACCACTGACCAGGACAATTGTGTACAGAGTGCCTGCCCGTGACTCGCTGCTTACCGGTTAGGATTCCGCACAGTCCTCAGACTCCAGGATGGTTCTTGGAGCCGCTTAAGAATTCTTTGCAACTTTTATACAGGACCTTAGAGTGAAAAAGTGAAAGAACTGATCAGACTCCACCCTGTGGGAATTTTTTGTGTTAAGTTTAGTTCCTCCCACTTCATCAAATCTAAATCTCCAGGCGCGAGTGCGCGCGCGCACACACACACACACACGCACACACAGCTAAGAAAAATGCTGCCCTTGCTCATTCATGATTTCAAGCACAGGTGGCTCTCCTAAGGGATCCTCCCCTCAACAATTCTGATCTTTAGACTTACGGAAGCACTTTCTTGTCCAGTATTTAGGTCTTCAGTGTGTGAGCTAAGGAGTTTATTCTGGAGTTGAATTTCAAAACTTGCACTCATTCTTTGCTCTGAAATGTTCTATACACTGGAGAAAAAGTCTCTCTTAATTAGAGATTTTTCCTCTGGATTTTGAGGCTGTATGTCAACATCATATACATTGTAAGTTTTTAGTCTGGTGCAGAGTTTGTGGCTCCTAAGGATTTAGTTAAAAATGTAAAGTAGGCTCTTAATTCTAGGATACTTGTTTGTCTAATATGTGAGACATAAAAACTTGCAGTTCATGCCAGGCATGGTGGAACATGCCCCTAATCCCAGCTACCTGGAAGGCTGAGATTGAAGGATCAAAAGTTCAAGGCCAGTTTGGGTAACTTAGTGAGATTCTTTCAAAATACAAAACAGAAAATAAAGAGGTGGGAGATGGTTGGGGATTATAGCTCAATATTCCCTGGATTTAATCCCCAGTACTGCAAGAAAACAAACAAGTAAAACAAAACAAAAACAAGCAGACCTTTTCTAGTTCATAAATCTAGACAGTAAGACAATCAGGAAAAATAAATTAAGCCAAATGAAAACTAACCTGGGAAACTACATTATTTTTGGAAACAATTCTTTTAAGCCTGTGAATTTTCTATTGCTCTACCTATGTTATCTCTTCAAACAATTATTCCTGAGCTTGATCTTTTGATGATGAACATTCTTTAGAACAAGGATTTTCAGAATTAGTACTACAGAATGATGCTGGACCTAAATAATTCAAACATTTATGTTTTGTTCCGAACCCACCACACACTGGATAATGGATTATTTAATTTAATCATTTCTACAAAGTGTTCACTTATGATCTTGAGCAATTTACTTCATTGCTGCTGAGGTACAGGCTCTTATGTATCAGATAGATACAAAAATATATTCCTTATGAGATTACTGAGATAATGAAAGAAAACACATAAAAAGCCATTGTACAATAACACTTAAATCAATCAGTGATATGTACTTTATTTTTTAAATTAATCATACCAAAAGCACTGCCCTCTAGTCTCCAAGAGAAAGGGTTATAAAACATGAAATTATTGTTAATACAATTAACTGAGCAGTGTAAACAATACATATTTAATCTCACTAATCCTATTCTTATAATCTTAAAAAATAAAATATCCTCATTTTATTAACATAGAACAATAAAAATTTAAATCCACTCATAGGGTCTCAAGATATACACCCCTCTTTTTTATTGTCTTTGCCTTGAAAGTAAGAACCCAGAAAGGTTGGTTCCATTCTAACATGGATGTGAGCCAGGGTGGCAGAGTGGGGGAAGTTGGTGTCAGTTAGTAGGGATGCAACACTCTGGTGACTGACTAAAGATACAAATACAGGACTAACATAGAGGTCTACATATCAAGGTCTCATTTTCACGTTGTTTCTTGTGAAATCTTTTAGTGATACTATTAAAAATAATTCCGTCAAAATCCCATTTTAGAAACTATTGTTAACATCACTATTTTTAAAATAGTTGCTTGGAAGTCTAATTACACTACTGTTTTTTATGATTTCTAAGTTTCTCTCTCTAACTCTCATTAAATTTGATAACTTTACTCACTTAAAAGATGTATTAAGAATATTATATGTGGGACCGGGGACTTAGCTTGATGGTTTCACCAACTGCTGCATAAGCTCAAGAACCCGAGTTTGGTCCCTGGTACCAAAAAAAAAAAAAAACAAAAAAGAATATTATATGTATCAGACATGGATTGAAATGCCAGGGACATGATGGTAAATAAAAATCTTTATCATGACTGAAGCTCTTAAAATATAAAGGAATTATGGGATATAGAGTCAAGAAGTAAAAGAAATTAAGATCCACTTCAAGGCTAGCTATGAAGGTTAAAATTGTTTTAAACATTTTTTTAAAAAGAAAAGAAAAAACAGAGTAAACTACTATTCCTTCTTTTTCTGGAGGGGAACAGAGAGAAAAAAAACATTGTCAGGGTAAATTATACCAATTCATATTTTCTTATTAATTTCCATGTCTGTTATCTCAGTTACAACTTAATAGATCTTCAAAAGGTGGAATCTGTGATTTTATCTTTAGAAGAAGTTGCTTATGAATGGAACAAAATAAATATCTGTGGAATTGGTTAATTTCTATTTTTTTAAAGATTTATTTCCCTCCACATTAGCCATGGCAATGAGACAAGAGAAAGAAATAAAGAGAATAAAGATAGGAAAAGAATTTAAACTATCATTTTTTGCTGATGACATGATACTCTACATAGAAGACCTCAAAAACTCCACCAAAAGACTAGACTTAATTGCCAGATTCAGTATAGTAGCTGGATACAAGGGCAACACTGAAAAATCAATATCCTTCTTGTACACAAATAACAGACTTGCTGAGAGAGAAATTGGGGAAAAATTCCTTTCAGAATAGCATTCCACAAAAAAGAAATATCTAGGAATCAATCTAATGAAGGAAGTAAAAGACCTATTACTTGAAAACTACAGCACTCTGAAAAAAGAGATTGAAGATAATGTAAGAGAAATGGAAAGACATTCCTTGTTCCTGGGTAGGAAGAACCAATATAGTGAAAATGGCCATACTTCCTAAACTGCTATATAGATTCAATGCAACCCTAATTAAAATCCCAACAGTATATTTCATAGAACTAGAGAAAAGAATCCAAAAAATATTTTGGAACAAGAAGAGTCCTAGAATAAAAGCCATTCTAGGCAGCAAAGTCATGACAGAGGGTATCACAATCCACAACTTGAAACTATACTACAAAATCACTGGGATAAAAACAGCATGGCACTGGCAAAGAAACAGACCCAAGGATCACTGGAATAGATTAGAAGATGAAGAAACAACTCCAGACATACTAAGCCACCTCATCTTTGACAAAGGAGCCAAACACCCTCAATGGAGGAAAGATAGCCTCTTTAATAAGTGGTGCTGGAAAACTGGATTTCAACCTGCCACAGATTAAAACTAGACCCATATTTTTCACCATGCACTAAACTGAAATTGAAGTGGATCAAAGATCTAAATATTAAAACAGAAACACTAAACTTGCTGGAAGAGAGGTTAGGTAGAACTCTTGAAGACATTGGTGTGGGAAAAGACTTTATGAACAAAACCTCAGTAGCACAGGACCTAGCACAAAGAATCAACAACTGGGATCTAATCACTATAAGCATGGATGCACATATATCAATTTATGAGATTTATTTTCTTTCATTAAGACTGATGGCTAGGCATGGAAGGAACATTCTGTTTGAACCATGAACCCTACATTACTCTTTAGGTTTGTCCACTGTAGGTTGCAGTCCCCAGCAATGACTTCACTGCATGCTTCCTGGGTGATTAGCCACTTTACATTTGGTGCAGCACTTTTTTTTTGACAAGAATTCAGAGATTTTATATCAGCGTGAACTTAATACTGTGGTGCTGGATATTCTGTTTGTTTAAATGGTTGATGACACAGAGAGAACTGCTGCCAGTCTCAACTTGTGGGACAAGTTGGGGAAGAGCTGATTAAAAAAAAAACTGAAGTCTCAAACTTAAGTATGTAGGGCATTTCCTGTCACTTTTTCCCCCCAGTTAAATAAAATCTTTCTCTGGAGTTCACTTCTCACTTCCCCAGAGGAGAATTTAATGAGTCATTATGGGACCCTCCTACCCTTTCCATAGGGCAAGGTTCCCGTGTGATTTGCACAGCACTCTGCCGTCTAGGATGGGTCAGACAGCTTTTTTCTTCTTTCTTCCCCACCTCTGTCTCATTTCTTTCCCCATCCCACTCTGTACACCCCAAGCATTTGTTCCCTTTCTCTTGGGGATAACACGTATGTCATAGCATGAGCTTTCTCAAATGCTGGGTCAGGAGGTTCTCCTCAAGCAGTTTCTATTCTGAAGCAAAGTAATATACAGTCTTCTCCATATGAGAAGGGAAACTTTAGCTTTCTCTCTGTAACCATGGAGGCAGGTTCCTGGACCCCCACAGGTACTAAAATCTGTAGATGCTCAAGTCTTTTATATAAAATGGCACAGTTTTTGTATATAGCCTATATATATACTCCATATGCTATAGGTCATTTCTAGATTATTTATATACCTAGGACAATGTAAAAGCTATATATAGTTATACAATATTAGTTATTGAATAACGGCAAGAGAAGAAAATCTGTACAGATGCAGTTTTTTCTGAAATATTTTTTATGTTTTGTAGAACCCATGGATGTGGAAGAAAGAACACATGAAGAATAGAGTGTATCAGCCCCACCTCTCCGCTGCTCCACCTGTTCCCCTTTCCTTTTTCCCCTCATCCGCTTATGTTCTCCCCTTCACTTTCTCCTCTCCTCTGTGCTGCTTCCTTTCTTTCTATTCCTTCTCTCCTCCTCTCCTCTTCTTTCCCTAAGCCCCCCTTTTCTTTCCCTCTTTCTTTCTTCCTTTCTCTACTCCCCTCTCCATTCCTACCATGCCTTTTTCCCCACTTCTTTCATCAAAACATTAGTCATTCATAATAAGCATTTATATTTTCTTCTGAAAAGTGAAGAAACTACATGTAGAATATTACTAGTAAATTACTAGTAATTACACATTACTAGTAAATATTTCTAATACCTAAAATACGTATCTCACAGAAAGGAAAGAACAGACGGTTTTAAGATAGCATTGTGACTTATTAGCCTATACACGTGCTTTGTTTTCCTGTATAGAAGGGAAGGAGAGGAACCAGAGAGGACAGAAGTATATGGGTGAAAGAGAGACAGAAAGTAAAAGAGGTGGGAGGAGCATAAGTTTTGCCAGGTAGTCATTAAAATTCATTCAGAAATTAAAATTCCTATAACAATTCACTTCTTCCAATTCACTTCTCTAGATCAGAACTTCTGATCTAGAGTTACAAAATCATTTAACACAATCTATACTTTGTGTTATAGCAAAGGAACTTTAGGAGTTACATGCGTCTATGTGTCAATTTGCCCAAATGTCTTATTTTTATTTAAAAACTGGAATGAATAAAGTGATCTTTTTTCCTCTGCATTCAAATAGTAAACAGAAAGAGCTGTCATTTCTGCATTTATTTTTCAATAAGCAAATGTCTTTAACATAGCTACCTCTGTTTTACTCTGCTGCCCCTGATTTACTGAGTCATAATATTTGAATACATGAACATAAATTAATTGATAAATTACCAGAAAATATTTTATGAATAGCAAGGGTTTGCTTTCAAACAAATCATTTTGTAGTAGTTACCTCTATTGCTTGTCTGATGACAGCTTTGCACAAATTAATATTGTTACATGTATTATCACCCTCTTGATAACTAAATGTTCTCTGAGGTTCCTATAAATCACAGAAAACATACAGTAACTTATGTTTTATTGATATCATTGACTGCATTACAATACCATTGATATAATTAAGACTCCTTGCAAAATGGGAACACACATTGCAAATCTTGTCCATGTGAAAACAAAGCATGTGCATACTAGGGTTGTTTCTACAATATAATAATGATGTCCCCTTCTTACTTGAACAGCTTTCATCACATAATTTTCTTTTAATATTCAAAATTACTGGAAAGGATGATGGGGAAGACTGGATGTTTACAAATATCGCTTCAAGACCTTTTTCTGTCATTGGACATATCTTCCTGTGTTTGTCTGGCAAAGTGATTCCTAGTGTCATTAATAAATTCAGTTAAAGTACCCATTATGGATGTGTCCAGTATCTGCCATGCCTCCCTGGCCCACTCAGACACATCCAGAATCATGGTCCAACAGTCCTCCTGTGTGTATTTCAAAACCAATTAACCATTGTCAACATGTCTCTTTAAACTATACTTAATCATCAAATAAAGACAATAGCAAGTTCATAATTTTGTCTAATATAATACAAATATACTGTGCAAGCCAGAATTACAATAATCCTTTCCTCAATGCCTGAATAATTCCTTTATTTTGCAAAACTCCATACATCAACACAAACTAATTCATGAACCTCTATAAAAATAAAAAACAAGTTCTATAATCCCAAGATATGATGGCACAGGGTAAATATTCCCACCCTGGAAGGAAGGTATGGGAAGTTAGAAAAGAAATGAACTACAGCAAGACAGAAGACTACCAAGACAAAAATGAGGCACTGTAATTCCATGTCTGACAGTAGGGGAACACAATGGTAAATGTGAGTTTGAAGGGGCTTGTGTGGCCCTACACCTACAGCTTTGCGATTTGCAGCCTACATGGCCCCCCTTTTGGCCTAGCTCTACTCATGACCTACAGCTTTCCTCAGCAGATGTTCCACATTTTTAGCATTTCTGACTTCCTGAAGCATCGACAATTTTGCCTTCATTCCTACAGCTTGAGGCACTGTCTTCTCAGAGGTTTCTTATCTGGCCTCTTAGACTTTCCTGTCAAATCTGAGTAAAAGCCTTTCTGGCAGCACAACATCTACATTCCAACTGTCAGTAAAACTAGAGTCACACAGATGTCACCAAGGCCTGCTGTCATCAGAAGCAATAGCCAAGCCCTCTTCAACCACAGCTGCAGAGGCCTATCAGTGTCTATACGGCTGAGCAGGGTGAAATGAATTCCAGGGAACAAATTGCATAGGAGGCCCTACTAAAGCAGGGGTCCCAAGAGCTCCCTTCTCACATGAAATAATTATATTTTTCCACCTTAGAGCCTATGATGAGGGGATCGGCTGATTCTGAGATGTGTTCAAAGCGTCTTTCTTCTTGTTCCTATACAAAGTTCTAATTTGTAACCTCTTCAGATATCACAATTCCTTTGACTCCAAGTATACACATGGCTATTTCTGGGCCAAAATTTAAATTTTTAAAGTTTTTCTGCTTTACTTTAAAATTTTTTTCTCATTTTTATTAGTACATTTTTCTAGTACATAATGATTACATTCCTTATAAGAAGTTGGTACATGTACAAAATACATTTTAATTCATTTTTTATACTCTTCTTTTCCCTCCCTCTCTCTTCTATTTATCTCTTGGTCCCCTCCTATTTTGTAAAAGTCCTATCTCCATATTTCCTATTATGTATATTTTATTTTTCTCTTTATTTGTATTTTGGGTTTCTGCCCCAAACTTTCAGTATAAATTTGGCTAAAAGCTGTCAGCAGTACCCCACAACCTGTTGGGTTCTGTCAAAATGTAGACAGATTTTCTGCCAAAGTGTAATACACATGACTTCCAATCAAACTGCCAATAGAGTATTGTTTCTACTTGAAATTCCCTAAGCCTAGCATTCACAGTCTTTATTCCTGTCAGCATTCTTGTCTTCTGAACTCTGACCAGAAACAGTGATCAGGCTCTATTTACAGCATTGTTTAGTTCCTATCTTTAAGCTTTTCCAAACTCTTCCCACAAACCAGTTCTGAAGGCTTCTAAAACAAATGGTTAGGTGCAGGCACAAAAACAACCTCATTCTTGGTACCAATTTTCTGTTTTAATCTGTTTTTTTATTACTGGGACATATGTGACATCCTAAGTTTAATAGAGGAGATGTTTAATTTAGCTCATGAGTTCTGAGGATTCAGTCCATAGTCTTCTGGCTCCAAGTCAAAATATCATAATATAAAGATATGACACAGCAAAGATGTGTGTTTCATGGTAGCTGGGAAGCAGACCAGATACCAGAGAGGAAATGGAAATATTCCAGACCTAGACCCCAAGGTATGCCTCCACAACACACTGAAAAGTGTGCTCTGCCAGTCTCTGGGGAGGTTTCTTAAGCCAATCAAGTTGACATTCTACCCTTACTGCCGCACTGGCACTTAGAGAATTATGGTGAAATGGCTTGAGATCTGGATGACTTTTCAAGAACATTATATTTTACACATCTGCACATTTAAACCCCATTAGTTTGACTTTCAATAGATTTGGTTCATGTAAAAGTTCAATTTGGCTTTCTAATCTGGTGTGAATTAAGGGGACTTTTAAAAGAAACAAAGACATGGAATTTACTTTTATATGTTTCCTACCTCAAAAATGACTTTAAATAAGAGCCATTGGAGAATAATCTCTCAGAACTTAGTGTTTGGGAAAATATGCAAACTTCTGCCACTCCTTGCTTGGGTTGCTAGGGAGGTAAAGGTGTACATTGTCTTTCATTTTTAGTGAACTTACTGTGTTCTAATAGTCTCTCCTGTTTATTCTAGCTTTTTCCCATTGCATCAAACCATTTATTTAACTTTTTCACTTTTTGTGTGTCTTACTTTACTTCAATGAGTATAGGTTCCCCAACTCTTATTAAATAGTAAGTTGTGGATAAGTAGGTGATTATTACTCCCTTAAAATTTCCTGTCTTGCACTCAGTTATTACCTGCATTTCCTATGCAATTTTCTTAAAACTTACATCCAATAGGGCAATATTTATAAATTTTTTATTTTATTTCTTCCATTTTATGTTTGTCTGAGCAATTGCTAGCATGAGACCTCTGTATCTTTATTGTGCTTGAATGAATAGACCTTTGAACTCAACTGTTGTGACACAGGATGGATGCAGTAGAGGTTAATGTTTTATTAATACTGGAGAGTAATTATGCAGAATACTTTAAAGTTTGAATTAATGAAAGGACACTAATGCAGATTAAAAATATTGTCTTTCAGAAAACATATGTATGTGCAGGAGGAATTGTTTCCTAACTTTTTTAATCTATTTTTTTATGAGGGCAGATGCTGTGGATTAAACCCAGGGGATTATCACTGAGGGATATACACCCCACCACCTTAATACAGGTTTTCACTAAGTTGCTAATTGCCCAGCCTGAGCTCAAATTTGCAATTCTCCTGCCTCAGCCTCTCAAATAGGATTAAAAGCCTACTGCAATCCTGCCCAGCCGCAGATTAAATTTTCAAAATACAAATGAAAGCACCTTTTAAAATGTTATCTTTGTAACATTTGTAAGTGGTATCTGGAAAAGATAAAGTTCTTGACATGACACATAGACAGGGTTTCTTAGGGTATGGTGTGTGAGGGGCTCAAGGGTCATATTTTGGGTGCTTACATATGGATGGACCCCAACTTAATAAATTCTGTGTGAGAATTGGACAACCTCAAACTCTTTACTTACCTCTGTGCTTTTCCTTATGTGCAGTTACTTCTTTCTGGTTGCACTATTTTTTCTCTCTTGATTGTCCTCCTTCAATAACCTAAGTGTTAATTTTTTTGTTTGTTATTTGGGCTTTTTGTTCTTTTGCAATATGGTCTCACTAGGTAGTTCAGGCTGGCTTTGAACTCACTATGTAGTCCAGGCTGGCCTTGAAGTTACGATGATCTTCCTGCCTCAGTCTCTCAACTGCTGAGACTATAGGTATGTGCCATCATGCAGGGCCACTTCAGTATTAATTTTAACTTCAAGGTTTTAAGACCTCAATATTCCAGCCAGACATTTTTGTCTGTTCTATAATGCTTCTCACAATATTTTATTTACGTGATTGATTTTGTTCTGATACAGGTAAAATCTTTGTTATTCAGAATCATGACTGAGATACCCAGGAGATGTGAGGGATTTATTCACCCAAGATGCCCCAGCCCTTTTTGCTATAGTCTAAGGAGGAAATCTGTGTGTGTCAAGATTAGCACCAGCTGACATGATTTGATATGTTTAAATGATCTAGGTAACTCTGATCATTTTGTGTGAAGCAAATTGCTGCTGTGTTTTATTCCACGACTACAACTGCAATTTCTCACTATAATGGCTAACTTATGTAACTTATCCTCTAATGCTTTTTTCTTGGAAATATTCAGAGTAGAACAGAATTTATAGATTGCTTCCCTGTCTATCCAATTTTCCATAATGACTGCTCTGGGTAAGCTGTTCTTCAATTTTCCAGCTAGGCCCATACCACCTCCCTTGGGAGAGTTTCAAGGCTATTGGAATTACAAGTGCCTCCTCCTCATACACGCTACCTAATCTAAGCTTTTATTCTATTCAGCAGCTATTCTTCATAATTTTTGTTTGGAATTATAGCAATAGCCAATTTTATTAAAGATAGAATTTTCTTCTGAGTTTTAAAAAAGTTTTCCTAGGCTGTACCAAGGTAACGAGTCATGCGGAACATGCCAAATCAGCCCGCTGCAGACAGGCAGGTCTGCAGACTCCATAACAAGGTCACGAGTCACGCAGAACACACCCAATCAGCCCGTGCCCCACCAGCAATCCACTGGACACCCTCCCACACACACACTCCTTTGGCCTCTTATCTGTACAGCCACCTGGTTCCACACTACAAAGTTGCAGAGGACACCAGACCACCAGACCATTGTACTGGGTAAATTGGAGTCATCTTCACCTCCCATCAGGGCTGGGACTATCTTCAGGGGAAGGGCAGCTGGAACCTACAATACAACTCTGCAGAGTTCAACCCTACAGGAGGACAGGGAGCTCAACTTGGGACTTGCAGCCAGAAATCTGCCTGAATCTCACGGGTCTGCGACTAGCTTGCTGAGACT
>NW_004624732.1:42597064-42612036 GCF_000247695.1 Heterocephalus glaber | reverse complement strand
TCGAGAGATGCAGATGAAAACAACACTGAGATTCCACCTCACCCCAGAAAGAATGGCTGCTATCAAGAAATCAACAAATAATAAATGCTGGCAGGGGTGTGGGGAGAAAGGAACCCTTGTCCATTGTTGGTGGGAGTGCAGACTGGTGCAACCACTGTGGAAGTCAGTATGGACACACCTCAAAGAACTAGGACTAGAGGTCCCATTTGACCCAGCTACTCCCCTGCTGGGTATCTTCCCAAAAGAATTAAAACTGTGGTATGAACCACAGTGATATATGTGCACCCATGTTCATAGCGGCACAGTTTGTAATAGCTAAAGCTCCCAAGCAGCCCAAGTGCCCATCAACTGAAAATTGGATAAAGAAAATGTGGTTTTTTTATACAATGGAGTACTACTCAGCCATAAAGAATGAAAGACTAGAGCCATTTATAGCTAAATGGATGCATATTGAGGTCATACTCTTAAGTGAAATAAATAAGACACACATGTGTAAATACCGTATCATTTCTCTAGTGTGAGAAACTCATAGTGTAAACAAGGGTTAAAATGATTAAAATGAATAATTGATAATTTGAAATTGGAAAAAAGGTCCAAAGATGAAGGAGTGAAGGGAGGGGAAGGGGAAAGGAACAGAGGGAAAGGAAAAACTATGAGAAAAGAAAAAAAAAATGGAAATGAAATCTATGCAAATAGGGACGGGCAGAGGGGGTGAAGGCCGCACAGGTAATGGGGAAAACAGTAAGAACCAAGATCCATCACGTACAGGTACAAACACCCAATGATAAATGTAAACGAATTATATACCTAAAATGTACCAATAAAAGAACAACAACAACAAAAATTTTCCTACTTTTCTCCTGCCTTCAAAAAGAAGAACCATGTGGCAGGGATTGTAATGTCCTTCTTTAACTGCACGTTCCCCTTAAATCTCAGACTCATTTCTGTGCTGCAGAACTTTTGTTGGCAACTCTCCCACGGTTTCCTAATGGACAACCCAAGCTGTGTTTTCTGCTGACCGCCTCTACGCTCAAGGCCTTGTTTTTATTGGTTCTTTTACAGCACACATCTCAATCTCTGTTCTCATTCTCCTTTGTCTCTTACAGCCTCATTTTCTCACACTTTTATTTGTTTCATAGTGAGAGATAGCTCTCTGCATTTTTGTACTTGGAATCCTTTTCTACATCTCTCACTTAATCGTCAAAAGGACAGGCTAAGTTTTTAACTTTACCTACATTTGTGATTGCTGCTACTGTTTCAATGCATGTGTTCCTCCCAAACCAAATATCAGAATTTACCTGCCAAGGCGGTAGTATTAAGCAGGGTCCTTAGAATGGAGTTAGGCTGTCGGGATCTGCCCCTATGAACGGAATTCATGCTCTTGTAAAGGAGGATTCAGAGAGCAATGTCCTCCCTTTCACCCCTTCTGCCATATGAAGTCATAGATTCCTTGTATGAGTCTACAGAACATGTGACAAGACAGTATTTTGAATGTAGACAGCAAGCTTGTGCCAGATATTGAATCTGTCAGTATCTTGACCTTAAACTTCTATGACTAAGGAATTGTGAGAAATGGATTTCTTTTATTTATAAATTACTCAATCTGTGATATTTTGTTCTCACTCCCTAAACTGCTCGAGACACAAATTGATACCAAGAAGTGGGGTGTTGCTGTAACAAATACTACCTTAAAACTTGGCGTCAACTTTTGAATTGGTCAATAGGTAGAAGCTAGACATAAAGATGAGAGCTGGGAACAAGAGGAAAATGGAAGAGAAAGACTAATCTTTTTAAAGATAATTTAATTGGTTGTAATCAGAATAGCAAGGGAAATAGACACAGTGAAGTTTATTTTGATAAGATCTCAGTTGCAAAGAAGCAATGAAGATTGGCTACTGGAAAAAAGGTCATTCTTTTTTAAAGTGACAGTTAATATGGCTGAATTATATCTGTGTCCTAGAACTTTCTGGAAGGTGAAATTTATCGGCAATGAACTTAGATATTCAGTAGAAGAAATCTCTAATCAAATTGTTGAATGCCAGGATTCTCTTGACTGTATATTGTAAAATGTGTAAATGAATTAAAAATGGAATTTATCATATAAAACAGAATGTAGGACTTAAGGATTTGGAAAATGTTTACCCTGGCCAGGAGGTACATAAGAAAAAGGAGTGTTCTTGAAAGAATAGCAGTAGTGTGTCCCAATGAATATTTAATAAAGACAGAAGTGTGGATATAGGGAAGACAGGCGCTATTTATCAAGAGAGTAAAGTAATGACTGCAAAACACTCTGGTCATCTTTGAGGCTACTATTCTTACCATAGGCCCAATCTAATGGGGCCTTCATTTTAGAATGGTATCCAGAGAAGTGCACAGGGCAACCACAGGAATTTGGGGTTCATTATCTAGCACTTCTTCCTCGATTTGGATACTGTGCTAGCTGAAATCTCTGGGTATGGTTTATTAGGCTTGGGGGACCATATTGGAACCTAAAAATCACTAAAATTGGTAGTGTTCATATATCAACTCTTTCTAGTTATGCAGAATGCAAGAGCTGTAGAACCATAGCTTCTTCTAATTAGGTTTCAAAGGATGCTTTGTAAAGTCTTGGGGCCTAGGTAAATCATTGCCCTAGAAGTAGGAGTACCAAAGAGAATCTCCTCTAGGGCAAAGTCCAGTGCAGCCTTGAAGATAGGACCAGTCCTGAGACCCAATAACCAGGGTCACAATGATCCAGTGCGAGCCTGGGAGAGTGGCTGGCACTCAACTGCAAACCATCAGAGCAGCTGTATAGGTTAGACCCAGAAAAAAATGTGTGTGAGGTCCCACAGAGCATTAGGGCCAACTCTTGCCCCAGTGTGTATTGAAAGCAGGACATGGAATCATGCATTATTTTCAAGCCACAAGAGTTAATGTTGCTTTCTTTACTTAAGGACTCTTGACTATTTTTCCCATTTGAATGTGAATGCCTATGCTACACCTGTCCTAAGATTGAATTCTGGAAGCACATAATTTGTTTGAGTCCATAGGCTCACAGCCAGTGGGAAATATGCCTCATGATGAGTCATACATTGATGACTCATCCTGATTTACATATGATGAGTTGTATCTGTTTATATATTTAGATGGGACATTGGACATAGACCTTAAAGGTCATGCTGGAATGAATGAAGACTATTGGAACTATTGGAATAGAATGAATGTGTATTGTATCTGAAGATGACATAAATTTTATGGGGCCAGTGGTAGAATCACATGGTTTGAATGTTTATGTTCCTTCCAAATTCATATTAACCCCTACAGTTGCAGTTTTAGGAGATGAAGTGCTTGGGGGATGATTAAGCCACGAGATACTGAATTAATGCCCTCATAAAAGAGGCTTAGAGAGCTGTCTCCACACTTTTTTCCTTCTGTTATGTGAGGATGCCTTGCTGGTACCAGTCTATGAAATATGAGTCTTCACCTTCTATTCCTCTTCTTCTATGTGAGGATACACTGTTTTGTCCTTTCCATAGGACAGGACAAAAGGGTGCCATCTTAGAAATGGAATCTCCCAATTCTTTGAGAAATAAATTCTATTATTTACAAATGATATACAATTTCATTATAGCAACCTGAACTGAGTAAGACAGTTACTTTCCTTCAAAAATTGTTACTTGTATTTGAAATTTCTATTTTTTACTGCCTTTTTATATAGGAGGAAATAGAATTCAGATTATTTAATTAATTAGATTGTCCCTGTGCTATTAACCCTTTATGATGAAGAATAAAAAATCAAATAAAATACTACTAATTGAAATCATGAGCAAATAAATGAAAGTATTATGCTATGGGAGGCTAGGGATATGCAAACTATGATCAAAATACATGATGAATGTTTACATTCTTAAAAATTTATTGCAAGACGGCCCGGGGATTTGGCTCAGTGGTTTCGCCGCCTGCTGCGCAAGAGCAAGGACCTGAGTTTGATCCCCAGTACCAAAAAAAAAAAAAAAAAATTATTGCAAGAAAGACACATTGTCATTGATCACCCTCAAAGTATTCTCCCTCTTTTTGCATACATTTATCCCATCATTCCTGCTACTTTCTAAAGCAGTTCTGGAAGTCCTCTTTCATGTCTTTAGTTGTGCCACTATGGATGCCTTGATATCCTGAATTCATTTAAAACATTTACCTTTCATGATTATTTTGTATTGAGGAAAGAGTCAGATATTACACAGTGCCAAACCTGGTGAATAGGTAATGAAGACACATGTTAGTGTTTTTATTTGACAAAATAAAAAGTGGTGTGTAACCTGGATCATTGTCTCCTTAGAGGATAAAATACCTTGCACACTTCTTTGGCTATTTTAAATTGTCTCGATAGTGAATCTTGATTGACATTTTCTTTTTCCTAAGACAATTGAGTGATATCCATTAAGAACTCTGACCCTGGGTCTCAGGATGATGCACAGACCCAAATTTCATCTCCTGTTCTGACATTTCTTCCGAAGCTGGAATCTGAAGCAGCACAATTTCACAAGTACAATATTACTGACAAAATTCATCTTAATGTGTTGTTCAGAATAAATGATTTATGGCATACTTTAAAATGCACCTTTCCTAAAACTTAGCTCACAACCCATTGACCGTATCAAACAAGTTGAATCTTGTAACATATGGTTACTGAAGTCTGAATCGCGGGTTTTCTTTCTTTCTAGTGAAGATTTCTGCCTTTCTTTCGGATGGCACTCAGCAGTACCATTTACCATATTATTTAGTCACATCTTGTAGCTCAGCACAGTGGCAGAGCACTTGCCTTGCACTGAAAAAAAAAAACAGCATTATGAAAATGAAAGAGAAATTTAGTGGAGTGCAGCAATATGCACCTGTAATCCCAGGTACTTGGGAACCTGAAGCAGGAGGATCGCTTGAGAAAGAAGTCCAAATGAGCTTGAGCAACATCGTGAGACCCTGTACCCACTCACTCCCCCCCCAAAATAAGAAAAAAACATTAAAAGGACCAACAAACAACTCTGAACCGCCTACACTCAGCATTTTCAGAAATGAGCACAGGGTTTTAGGATGAGTAAGCATAAACCAACTGACAAAGAAAAGTTACTTCATATAAAGAATATATTTTTCTTTTTGAAATGGTAATTTTTAGGTCCTCTAATATTCAATAATTTACTTTTGTTCTTCACATAGGAAAATATATTGAAATAAAATGATGTTTATAATCATTGTTTGAAAAGTTTACTTTAGTCTACCTTTCACTATCACAAAAATTTATAAGTGAAACATGGCACAGATATTCCATTTCAATTATAATTTTTAAAAATCCATCAAGAAAATACAAAATTAAAAATACAAAATACAAAAATACAAATAAAAAATACAAAAATAAAATTCTTTTTTTTTTTTTTGGTTCCAGGGTTTGAACTTGGGTCCTTGTGCTTGCAGAGCATGAGGCAGAACCACTGAGCTAAATCCCCGGCCCAAAAATAAAAATTTTTGAGAAGATTTCACATTAATACAAATGTCTATGAGATATCAAACTCAAGCCATAGAAGCGCTATGCACATCTGCTTTATGAGAGCAGCCCCTCCATTTTCACACCCTGCAGCCTATTCCTTCGCAATGGTCACTGAATTTACAGATGTGGTTAGGGAAACATTCGCAGGGCCACACAAGGTTCGAATTCTTTCCACTTCATACCCGCAAAAAAGATGGTGATTACATTTTCAGCTACAGAGATTTTATGAAAAGCTTTTCTTTGCAACTCTATGTCATAGCCTAACAGTTGACCAAAGCCTTTGCTTATTAAGTGAGTCCCACTCATGATTGGGGACATACACCTAGCATATGTATTACTATTGCTTTATGTATGCTGTAACTTGATTTTGTAACAATTACAGTACAAAGCAATAAAAATAGCACTTTTCATTATGTTTGAGCCTACTGACATATGGTTTACAGGAAACTGTGGTATCTAATAAGACTTTCTTAATAATCCTTACATCATATGTGTATACCTGTATTGCTTATTGAATTAGATAAAAGGGTAGCTCAATTTGGGAAGCCCTGGTACATGTGCCATTTCTAAGAGCACAGTATCTGGTAAAGAATTTAATTAATAAAATGAATTTATTGATAAATGTAATAAAAAGTCCAAAATAAATCTGAAAGCTTCCAGGAGAAGTAGTTATACTCTCATTTTATCTATTCGAACTCCAGAGGACATGACTAGAATTGAGTCATTCAGAATATTCTGGAAGTGTAGGCACGTGGAATTGCTGGGAGGTGATGACTATCGTGCATGAGGAAGTCAGAGAAGGTTCCAGAGAAGGGGTAGACACGCCCCGTGCTGCTCCCTTTCCCTGCCTATGGCGGCTCCTGCTACTGGAGCTCACACTGCACTGTTGTCCTTCTTTTTTTTTTTTTTTGGTGCTGGGGATGGAACTCTGGTCCTTGCGCTTGCGCAGCAAGCGGTGAAACCACTGAGCTAAATCCCTAGCCCTTGCACTGTTCTCTTCTGAGGTAGGATATATAGCCTTTCACTCTCCCAACAAAGAACTCTAGAAGCTAATTTAAAAAGATATAATTTTTTTATCAATTTAAGCTGAGTGTTCATAATCCTACAACAGTGTCACTTTTTGATTAATGCAATTTAGGTGAATCGAAGGTATTTCCCATGAGTCCTTAATAAAGAATCTAAGAATATTCATTGAAAGTGCCCAGAATAGAGGGTATAGTGGGAATTTACCGAAGACTAGCAGTTCCTTTAAAGATCATTTCTGAGAACCTCTAAAATATTTTTAACAGTAAGAGAATTTATTTAGCAACCTAAAGGAAAACTTTGTACTAAGAAAAAATGTTATGCACCTGTAAAAATGTTCAAATTGCCCCATTATTTTCATATCTGCACTTGTCAATATCTATAATAAAATTTGAGAAAATATATCTTGCCTCATAAATTTATGAGCAATTCTATTTAATATCATGACACTAGAAGGGAATTTTTTCTTTCTCTAAAGAAAAAATAATTTCAATAACAAAATCACATACATCTCAGACTTCATGTTTGATGATATTTTTCAAAATTTTTGACATGCTGGGTGATACATCACTCAGCAGCTGTAAGAGCAATGGTGCAGAAAGTGTTTCAATTTTGAAAATATAAACATGGAGTTAGTGGGTCCTTCCATCAACACCTGGTCAGGTGGCTGGGGCAGAAAGGTAGGTCAGCAAGAAGAGCAGGTCTCCACCCACACAAGCAGGAGGGCAAAGCTAATATGAATTCAAAGCAGAGTAATAGCTTCTGATTTCCCAGCTGCATTATTCCATTATTCACTATCTTTTATGTTCTGAACTTCAGAAGTCTAACCTGACACTCTGGTGTGCCACTAAATGTAGTACCAGACCAATTATTCAATTCAAATATATAGTAGAATTAAATTTTCTAAATGCATAGCTGCATCTAGATATAATGAAAGTGCCAATTCATTTGAAAGAAATTTAATAAATCACTAATATTAATGAGACCCTCACTCCATGGCAGATGTTCTGCTAAGGTATTGTATTTATTAAAGCATTAAGTCTTCAGTGAATAAAAGAATCCTGAGTACTATTACTACTTTTACTTAACTTAAGTAAACTGAGTAGAAATAGAATAGATTCACTTAAAAAGAGAAATGACAGATAAGGAGACAATATTTTGACTATTGACGGAGTATTTCAGGAAGAAATGATGATAAAATAAAAATATCAAGGGATTAAAATAAGCAATTTGCAAAGGGAAATATGAATAACCAGTATATTTTTAAAGAAATTGACAGTTTTGGAATAAGAGAAGTGCACATTAATAGAATAATGAAAAACTTCTACAAATCAATCATGTTGATAGAAACTACAACTTTAGGTAACATTTGAAGCTGGAAAGACTGTGGACAAATGGGATGCCCATTGTGCACTTTAGCACAGGAGAAAGCTTTATAGAGACATTTCTGCAATTTATTGAAATGACCTAACAATTCTACTCCTGGCCACATGTCTCTTCACAGACAGACTAAACTCCTCAGAGCATACCCACTGAAGGCTTTTATTTAAAGCAAGCAGGCAAGCATCAGAAATCCAAAGGACATCTACAGTATGAGCTCCCTGTGGGCCCAAGGTTTGAACACAAGGACAGGGCTGAGTCACTAACTGGAATTGCAGAATTGTGCCAGGAATTTTGGCTTATTGGAGGACTTCCCAAAGTTCTCAGTTCCTCTCCAGGTACTTAAATCAAGCTTAACAAGTTGGTTAGGCCAGATGCTATCAGTAAAGAAACTAACTTTTAATTCGAAGTTTCAAACACTAAACAGAACATTATAAATTCACTGTTCTTATCTTGACTAAGAGTAAAAAAATCCAACTTTTGGGCATCCCCAGGGATGAAAATAGGGCTCTTCTTTTCCAGTTGGAAATTAGCTCTATCTCCACAAAATCCTGCAGAAACATATGCATTCTTCTAAAAATAAATGTGAGCTGAGTACATTTATATATATTTGCAGTACATAATGTTTCCATTCCTTATGCGGTGTTAGTACACGTATGTAACACGTCTTAATTCCATTTTTCATTTCCTTCCGTCTTCTCTCTCCCCACTCTCCCTTCTCTTGATCCCCTTCCTATATGAGAAAAAAAATCCATCTCTCTACTTCCTATTATCTATCTTTTATTTTGCTCTTTTTTATAATTTGGGTTTCTCATATAAGTGAAACGATGCAGTATTTAAGCTTCTGTGTTTAATTTATTTCACTTATCATTATGGTATCAAGGTGTATCTATTTTCCCACAAATCACTCATTTTTGCATCCTTTTCATAACAAAGATTTAGAAATGTGGTCAAGTATAAGGAAACTAATACAAAAAGATGTGATATGCATATGATAGGATACTATATAACAGTATAAAGAATACACTCTATGTCATCATAAATAGATATAAAAAATGAAATGTTCAATAAACCCCCAAATCATGACATTTTTACAAGATGTAGATGTAATTTATGAATGTAAAACACACAGAAACATAAACATTATTCAAACTCATATGGATTTAAACAAAGGCATGAATAGTGGTTTGGGAAAGATGCAGATTATTATGAACAAAATAAGTATCTGTTATGGTGAGAGGGAATTGGAACTAGGGAAGAAAAGGGAAAAGGGAGAGAGAGAAGAGAGAGAGAAAGAAAGAGAGAGAGAGAGAGAGAAGACAGATTCCCACAAAATGTAACTATTATGGCTTGTGTCTCCCAAAAGCCTCATGTGGTCATAGGTGGGGCTTTTCAGAGGTGGTTGGATCTAGGGTTTGTGATGCTGGCATTATTAAGTGTGTGATGTTGCAATTAAGGGTGTGTGATTACTAAATTAGTCCACTGGTTGGCCTAGTTTTGGGTATGGATAATGGGAAGACCCACCCTGGGTGTGGGTGGCACCACCCAAAGGGCAGTACTCAGGAAGGGATAAAAGGGAGAGGCAGGCTGCTTTTGCTGCTGCCTTTGCTTACTGCCTTGCTGCCTTCTTTATGCCTTGCTTTGCCATGGACTGTCTCTACTTTGTGATGCCTCCCTGCCATGCCACCCTGCTTTGGAGCTAGCCAACTATGAACTGAAACCACTACAAAATGCAAGCTACAATAAAACTTTCCTCTTTTAACTTTGAGTATTGAGTATTTTGTCTCTGCAAAGAGAAAAGTAACTAAGACTATAACCATTAAAATTACAACAGTTATTATATTAAAAGGAAAATCAAAATAAACATAGCTGGAATAAAAAAGAAAGCATATTTCATGTCCATGGATAAAAAATAGAAAAACAACAACAAAGCAGTGAACAGGGCTACAAATTATGGATCTAGAGGTGTGTGTGTGTGTGTGTGTGTGTGTGTGTGTGTGTGTGTGTGTATGGGTTTGCATGTCTCTGTGGCTCTGGGGGTGTGCAGTAGTAAAATTCACATGAAATTCTTTCTCAAAATAATGCCTAAATAAAATTCCAAAATATATGAAGTAGTATAACACTAACAAAGACATACACAGTGATTAAATACTCAGATGATCAACACATTCCATATAAAGCTGATAGTAGAAATAAATGTTTTCAATTATTTAAGAAATTTTAAAAGTAAATCCGAAATAAAAAGACATGAATATAAAAGAAAAATAAACTAAAATATTGACAATAAAAATGTAGGATTAAGAATAAAATCCACGAACAGTATAACTCCAGGCTGTACATAATTGATAGATTTACTAAATTGTAGGTCTGTGATTGGTCTCAATATAGATATCCATTGACCAAAAAAAATACCTAATGTACTCCACAATTTGAATTTTAGAATACCCAAACAAGCCCCATCTCAGAGATAACAAACTTGACTATTTTTACGCAGAGAATGATTTGTCCTTAGTCCTCAGATCCAGAGATATCTGTTCTAATTGTGTTGTTACTGTTTTGCTCTAAATTCATTCTTGACAATTTATCCTGATATACATAGAGTAATATAGTTGTGAATATTTTATAAGTCAACAGATAACTTTTCTTTCTGCCAGGTGGTATGGAAGTACTTGGATAGCTTTCCTTTTCTTTTGATCACTATGTCATAACCTCAAGTTTTTCAGATATTTACCTTATATAATGAATCATTATTAAAATTTTTTTTTGTATTTTTATCTTTTAAAAAAAGTTTTTATGGTGCTGGGCATTGAATGCAGGGCTTGAACATATTAGGTGTGTGCTCTGTCATAGAGCTACATATGCAACCTGGAGTTCAGTCTTTAATTTTCTTCTCATTATTCAAAACTTGCTTAAATGCATCTATAGAGAAAATCTTAATAATCCTGTATTAAATGTTAATAATAAAGAAACTATATATTGATTCAGAAAACCTCTATCTATAATTCTTTTTTATTTTTTGGTACTGAGGGTTGAACTCAGGACCTTGGGGTTGCAAGGCAGCCCCGGTGCTGCTGAGCTAAATCCCCGGCGCCTATCTATGGTTCTTAAGTAGATCTTACTAGATACACATTTTTCTCTCAGCATTTTAAGGGAAAAGATCAGTATTAGTTTAGTTGCATTTTTCATTTGTAAATCACTTGTTCTTTCTGTCCAGACACCTTTTAGAATTTTTGTTTTCATTTTCATTTCTGGAGCTTAGACATTTTGCCAAAGCATTTCTGCATGTGCATGTGTGCATATGAGGTATGCATAGACATTTCTTCTGTTTCATTTTTTTCTTTCTTTCTTTGTGTTCCTCTCTTTCTTTTTAAACATTTTTTTGGGTCTGGTGATTGAACTCAGTGCCTTCTCATTGTGCTAAATTTACAGCCCTTTTAATTTTTTTAGGTTCTTGCTAAATTGGTAGGGTGGGTTCAAACTTGTGATATGCTCACTGCAGCCTCCCAGGCTGCTGGGATTACAGGCATGGGCCACCATATCCAGCATCCATGATTTTTCTACTTATGTCTCCAAACCTCTTGAATTTTTTTTTTGCTCCTATATTTCACATATTAGGCTTGCTAGAAATGTTTAACAAGTTCCTTTGTCCATCTCTTTTTATTCTCATTTAAAGATCTTAAGGTACTATTTTCCTTAAAAATCATCACCTATTTTTTCAATTCTAGTAATTTGTGTGAGATTTTTATTCCCTGAAATCCTATTCTGATACAATTGAGTCAACCCTACTGTTCCTTTTTGTTTCTGTAACAGTTGTAGTCATTTTTTTCTCCAGATTTACTTTAAAATCTAGATTCAGATTTCAAAGTTTGATTTAAAATCCAAGTTTGATTCAAATTCAAACTTACAACAATACATATAACTGTTTGGGTAGCTTTGCAAAATTCCCAAGTCTCTATGCTGACTTCTTTTAAGCAGACATCTACTCCTAGCTTTATCTGCTAGGAGTAGATGTCTGCTTAACAGATCTGACTATTGAGATAGCATGAGAGGTACAAATGGTGGAGGGTGCAGCAGTGTGCACAGCTGGGCCTTGACACTATGACAGTTGGCAATCTGTCTGCCCTCTGTTGAGGTTTCATTATAGTTTCTTTCATTGAAAAGTTTAGCACTCTCCAGAACCTGAGTTAGGATGTGTCACTGGTCTTCCAAGGCTGAAGTAACCCTAGGACCACACACTTGCTCAAGGCTACCCGCCTTATGAATGGGCCCTGAATTTAACTCTTACCCAAGGACTCTGGTTAAAAGAAGACAAAGATTTTTTTCTTGAATTTTTGTCTCTTTTCCCTGTGATTGGGTTTGTTGATAGTGTAGGATCTCATTTTTCCTTTTTCCTTCATTTTTTTTATTGGTACATTTTAGGTATACAGTATAATGACATTCATCATTGGAAATTTGCACCTTTACATAGTCTCTCTTGGTTCTTATTTTTCACCCTTGCCCAGCCCTCCCTTCAACCCCTCCATTCCTCCCTATTTACAAAGATTTTGTCCCTAGTTTTCCATTTGCTCATATTAATTCCATTCCCTTCTATCCTTTCCCCTACCCCTCCCACTTCCTTCCCCTTTGCCCCTTTTCTTCCTATTTCACATGACCTATTATACATTTAGTCCTTATTTACACTTTCAGTTTCTCACATTAGAGAAACTATTCAGTATTTATACATGTGTGTCCTATTTATTTCACTTAAGAGTATCACTTCAATGTGGGTCCACTTAGCTATAAATGTCTCTAATTTCTCATTTTTTATGGCTGAGTAGTACTCCATTTTATAAAAAACCCCACATTTTCTTGATCCAGTCTCCAGTTGATGGGCATTTGGGCTGTTTCCAAGTTTTATCTATCACAAACTGTGCTGCTATGAACATGGGTGCACATATATCACTGTGGAATGATTCTTTTAATTCTTTGGGGAAGATCACCACCAGTGGAATAGTGGGGTCAAATGGGACTTCCAGTCTTGGTTCTTCGAGGTATCTTCATACTGATTTCCACAGTGGTTGCACCAGTCTACACTCCCACCAGCAGTGGAGCAGGGTTCCTCTTTCCCCACAGCCCCACTGGCATTTTTTATTGGTTGATTTCATGATAGCAGCCATTCTTTCTGGAGTGAGGTGGAATCGCAGCATTGTTTTCATTTGCATCTCTTGAATAACCAATGATGTTGAACATTTTTTCATGTATTTATTTGCTATTTCTACTTCTTTGTCTGAGAAATGTCTGTTCATTTCAGATGCCCATTTTTGGATTGGGTCTTTAAATTTGGGAGGTCTGATCTTTTTAAGTTCTTTATAGATTCAAGATAGTAGATCTTTGTCTGAGGAAAAGCAGGTGAAGATTTTTTCCCAAACTGTGGGTTGTCTCTTCACATTGCTGGTGGTTTCTCTTGCTGTGCAGAAGCTTTTAAAAAGAAGAGGTCCCACTTCTTGATTGTTTGTGCTAGTTCATGGGTAACTGAGGTTTTGTTCATAAAATCTTCTCCTACACCAATGTCTTCAAGAGTTCTACCTGACCTCTGTTCCAACTGGTTCAGCATTTCTATTTTAATATTTAGATCTTTAATCCATTTTGATTTTAGTTTAGTGCATTACAAGAGATATAGGTCTAGTTTTAATCTTTGGCAAGTTGAAGCCCAATTTTTCCAGCACCATTTATTAAAGAGGCTATCTTTCCTCTAGTGAGGGTGTTTGGCTCCTTTACTGAAGATGAGATGGCTTTCTTTTTTCTTTTATTTAGGTGGGGTATGGGAGTGAGGGGATCCAACTCAGGACCTCACACTTGCTAGGCAAAACCAGTACCACTGAAGTATAGCCCCACACACAAGTTACTATTTTGCTCAGTCATTTCTGTGTGCTCTATTTCAGAACTCTTATCTATAGAAGCTGCATTTTGTTTGGCTTATCTAGATTATGAGCATATCAGGACAAGCTCTGCCTCAGAACAGTGAAAGCCTATTTTTTTTCACTGGGGAAGTAGGTTTGACATGTCGCATGCAGATAGGAAATACGACATTATACCTCAAAGAAACTGGGAACAGAAATAAAGGTATCAAGAATGTAAACTTCAGGTTGTGGCTTCTTTAATTATTCTCCCATTGCCTCAATACTCAGCAAAGTCTAAGACATTAACTATTTTCCCAGTGATGTATTATTAGGGTGCAGTAATTGAGAATATGATCAGAGCCTGGAGGGAAGAGTGGTGCAGCATTCATTCATGTGTCTTTTTCCAGAAGTTCCTTGTGTTATTACGTTTTACCAAATATCTGTCAGGTTCCAACCCTTCCTTCCCTTCCTTCCCTCACTCCCTCCTTCTCTTTCTCTTTCTTTCTTTTTTATCCTTCCTACCTTCCTTCCTTCTTCCTACCTTCCTTCATTTGTTAATTTTGCGGTACTATGGGTGAATCCGGGGCCTTCATGCTGAACTACATCCCAGTCTTCCTGCCACTTAAAAAAATTTATAATTTTGGCCCATCAGCACAGAGGAGGTGAGCCGCTCCCAGTGCACAAGAGGAGGCTTCCCAGCTGCCCTAGCCCTCCACCAGCACAGAGGAGGTAAGCTGCTTGGGGTCCAGCAGCTCCCTCCCACCACCCTGATGAAGTGAGAAGACATGTAAACAAGTTTCAAAACCAGACTTCCAGATCACCTAAAACAACCAGAAAGGGAAACAAGATGGAACACTGTTGATACTCAACCACCTGGACTCCCTGAACTGGCAACAAAAGAGGATCTGGAAAAAATGAAATCAGAAATAATTTCTCAGATGACAACAGAGATTGTGCTCATAGTGCAAGACATGATTAATAAATCTAGACAGGACACGGATAAAAAAAATAGAGAAGCTGAGGAACATGACAGAATCCCAACATGGAAACAAATGGAATCCATAAAACAGATAAAAACAGATTTCCAGGAGATTAAAGCTCCATTGCAAGTCTACACAGCAGAATGAACCAATGTGAGGACAGAATTTCAGACATAGAAGATAAGATTGCAATTA
>NW_004624732.1:42573958-42587665 GCF_000247695.1 Heterocephalus glaber | reverse complement strand
ATACATAAATAAATATGTGAATCTATTGACAATAATACAATAAATATTAGAATTCCACACAGATTTGCTAAGGCAAAGTCTTTGTCATCTTCTTCTTTGCTGTCTGCCATGGATCTCAATATCAAACCATATATCAGTGTTGATTAATAAATTATTTCCCCTATTTGTGCACTGTCTTTTCCCTGGACTCCCTTCCAGGAGGGCTCTGGGCTCCTTGCTACCATCTGTACTCACAGCTGCATCATGTGGTCAGTCTGGGTGAACAAAGTATTCGTTCAGCATTGCAAGCAAGTGTTCAAACTCCCATATTGAATATTATGACTAGGCCTGGATAAAACTGTATAGCCATGAGTAATTCCAAAGAAATATTCAGAAATTTGGAATTAAATTACTAAATATTGTACCCTTCGCATCTATTTACAACAAAATATTTAGCCAAATTTCTAAGATTAGGAAACTTCAAAGGTGGGAAATCAACATGTCTAGGTAGAATATTAGCCCTTTTCTTTTTTTTTTTTTGGTACCGGGGATGGAACTTGGGTCCTTGCCCTTGCAAGGCAGGTGGCAGAACCACTGAGCTAAATCCCTGGCCCAGCCATTTTCTTTTGAGATTGATTCTATTCACAAATTTCTCCAAGAGAAGTTTAAAATCTTTGCTCTATCATTTCAGAAAGCTGTTGATTAAAAGACAACTAGAGTCACAGAACACTCAAGTTTAAAGAGCAGAACTAAGGCTTCAAAAATGATTAAATAAATGAATGACAAAATATTAACTACTTTAATGAGAATTGTGGAGCCAGATGGAGACCCACAGGCATAAAATCCAATATGATTATTGGAAAAAGTCTGGCCAATGTTTTCAATTTGTTATATAAAGGGAGAAATTAAGGTTATAACAGAAACCACTATAAATGTTATGGTTTGTTGCATATAAATATTTAGAGTGACATGTATTTGACTCTTATTACAATAGTAGTTTCAGCTATTTTCTACATGTTCTTTGCACAATATCTTCTAAAATTGTCTCGAAATTTTGCTATAAATGGAGCCCCGATCTTGCTGGACATTGACTTTCCATTGGTTCATATTCTGGTACACAGAAGAAGTAAAGGATAAAAGCATAAAATGTTATCTCAAAGATAATGAATTATTCCTCAGTATGTTGTATGTGTTACTGTGTTGAGATGTCAAATGCAACATAAAATTAATAAAACAAATTGTGATATTCAATAATTTTAGCTGACCTCATTGCTTTAAAATTATCTCTTATTACTCAATAATATGAACTATTTCAACAAGTTTAATGTTTTAATGGTGCAAAATATTCTTCCTTCCTCCTTTTTTTCCCTCAACATAGATACAGATGCCATGATCAGGTTCCATCTGTCCTATCTGTCCTTGTCTCCTCAGATGGCTTCTTTTATCTCAGACCATCTGTACCCTGACCATCCTTCAGATTTCACTGGTCAGATGTCACTCACTGGACAATACTGAGGCCTCTTTTGTCTGATATTCTTTTATTGTTGTCAATTGAATCAAAGAGAGATAAGCAGATAAACATAGGAAACAGTCAGTTTTATGATGATTAATTTCTCTGCAGATGGCAATGTAAAAGCAAAGACCATGTGAGTAAAAATATGATATTTGTTACACTAAGTTGGGCACTGTCCCTATGAGCACCTTGTCACTTAATAGGGCATCAAAGCATTGGTATAGGAAAATATTATTGTACTTGATGTTGACCTCACATGTCAAAAAGAGAGCTCAAAAAACCATTGTTTTCCTTGAGAACCTATATGGAAATGTCATTATGCATCACTTAATAATATTTATTATGCTTTTATGTCTCTAACTTGTACAAGCAATTGATTTATAAGCAAGGTCAGTTATAGATAAAATCATGAAATAAGAAATGTGATGCTCCTTTCTCTTCTCCCTTCCACATCAATTTACTCAGTGCTCACACAGTGCTTATCTTTCTACTTTATGTAAGAAATTTAAATAGGTGACATCAGTTTCATGGATTCACTTGTTCCAGACTTACTGCATCTTGAAGTATGAGAAGAAAATGCCTAACATGATATAATGTAAAGCTATCAGGCGTAGGTCACTGGAGAATATATGGATAGTTTTGAGATGTTTTATAATTTTAAAAATTATACATATTTTAGTGCTTGTAAGGAAAACTGTTTATCTACCCTCTTAGGTTATGTAACTGAATTGTGAATTAGACCACCAAAAAATAGCTTAACAGCAGAAAAACAACATATTTTAAGTTCACAGGAGTTTACAAAATCAGAATTGAACACTGGAAATAATTTAGGCTCAGTATCTTATATATATTGTCTTAGCTACTTTGTCTTTGTTGGGATCAAATATCTGACACCCACAAATTAAAGAAGGAAAGGTTTATTTTAGCTCATAGTTCATGCAGGTTTCAGTCCATGGTCAGCAGGCACAAGGCAGAACAGAATGGGAGATGGACATGGCAGAAGAGAAACAGTCCATGGCAGGGTAGGCAGAAAAAGCATCAAGAAGCAACTCTTCCTTTTCATTTATATTCTATTCAGGCAACAAGCCTATTGGTTGGTGCCATTCACACCCAGGGAGAGTCTTCTGTCCTCATTAAATTCATTCAGCCATACCCAAAGCTATGCTAAACCAACCAGTGGACTAATCCAATTATTCCACACCCCAAGTCAACTATCTCATACCCGTGATCCAGCCACCTCCCAAAAGCTCCATATCTGGAGTGCATGAAGCTTTATGGGGACATCTAGACATAAGGCATAGCATATCATTTTGACAAAGGAAGAAAAGGTGATTGAACTTAAATTAAAAATAAACCAAGGAGAATTGACTATGAAGTTTATTGGGGAAAATAACAGTGTGTTATAATACATGGGGAAGCAAACACTAAATTGAAAGAGTAATGTTCAAGCTCCAGGTTTGATACTTACCGTAGGAAAATTTTTAGATTCCAGGCTTTCCCTAAACCAGCTTTCTCAGTCTGTAAATTATAGTTAATACCCTAAAGTTCTTGTGAAGTTCAAAGTTAATAGTAAGTATACAAGTATAAATAATTTATAAAACTAAAAAATATATAAGATTTTGCTATTCTTTGTTCCTCTTGCCCATAAAAATTATTTGGGCCCATGTAGGGTTTCCTTGATGAGAAATAATGTATAATTCTGATTTTTCCAGGGCTGGAATCATTACATTGAACTCTGCTGATAATGCCACACTATCCTGAGATCCAACTGGGGAGTTACATAGTATGAAATACACATGAAATTTAAAATCAGAACACATGAGATACATATTCAGAATCTGTCTCTTTCTAGTTTGGTAGCCTTTGGTAAAAGACAAAGTCTTTAAGGATCTGTTCCCTTAGCTGCAAAATGTGACACTTCCTTCACAGAAATTTTGGGTGGATTCCATGAGATTACATATGTGTAGGAGTACTCAGAGGGACATTCATTACGTGAATTAATTGACATATGAGGTTGTATAGAGTAACACACTCATGGGGTATCCCTTTTACCCATATCCCATCCATCTCTTAATACTATTCTCTATGGATATGGAAGAAAGGTAAACATGGATAAGCCATAAAGCTTTACTATAAAGCTTTGGTAAACATTAGTAGAAATGCTAGCATAAGCTTAGAGATAAAAAAATTAAAGCTCAGTGCTAAAAAGATTGAAAATATTAAAGATATGAATAAGTACAAATATAAGGAATAGTACAAGTATATGTTGTAAATCTCAACAAATTGAAGAACCAGGGGCTAACAAGAAAATAACTATAATCAATATAGAAGAGTAAAGTAGAAAAATGATTTAAAGCTTGTAAATTATATAATAGAAAATACTAGGGCATAGTTAATACATAAATAATCAAATTAATATTACATATTAGCCATTTGGTTCATCTGTATTTCTATGTCTTATACCAGGGACAAATTTTCTATACCTTTATTTATAGAATCAAAAGTATTTGAGTTATGTTCAGAATTTGTTAAAATGATGGTGATCACTAAAATGATAGCAGATCACTATTTTAAATTATCTTTGCTGGATGCATTTTAAAAATACAAATTATGTGTCATTTTAAGTTTCTTTTGAAATTTCTATCTTCCAAGTAATCACACTCTGAAAGAAATACTAGCTTGAGAATTTCTATAGTCTCTCACTTCATTTGTTCATAGATACTAGCTATATTCACCCATAACATCCTCTGGGTTGTTAGGAAAGCTTTCATGAAGCTCAACTTCAATGTCATTGTATATTCAGGTTACACAAACAAAGAACTGTTTGCCTACTAATCATTATGTAGACTGAGTTGATCCTGTACTTAAAGAGGTGACTAAAAAGACATTAACAATGCATTACACTTAATTGTGTTTGAATCACAAATTGTATTACACTCTTTCCGAGCCTGCCACTGGAAGCTCACAGACCTTACTTAATTCCAATCCTCAGTATAATTAATGATGACAGATTTCCTATATCTATTTGCTGACTCCGTTTATTGCCTGTGATGTTGCTCTAAGATAAATGACTTAGCCAATTGCAGATAAAAACCTTTTCCATCAAAAGTAGGCTGTGACACTACAATGGAAAATAAGTTCAATCTGGCTTTATGAATAGTAAAAATTTCCTTGCCAGAATATACAATGCCAAATGTTATTGTTAATATTGATCTCTATCCTTACAAGAGTAACAATGTCAACAAGATCAATTCTATTAGTTAGATCTGTTGTAGGATAAAAATGTATCTACTTCCTGCCAAAAATGAATTTAATACAACCTTGTGGTTTAGACTTAAATTTACTTTAGCATATCAGGTTTTAGTTTTTAAGGAGGAATCAAATGTGAAATATTGGTGATTTTTTTCCGATTGCTATTATCGAGGATTAATGTGAAATTTCACTTGAGACAAAAGTAAACCAAAATTTAGGGTTACTTTCAAAAAAATTTTTACTTTTATTAGTACATGTTTGTAGTACATAATGATTAGACTCATCACAGAGAGTTGGTACATGTATGTAACACAACAATTATTTTTACACCCCCTTCCTCCATCTAAAATGTACCAATAAAGTTAATTAAAAATTTAAAAATATATAAATTGGTACAGCAATCTTGGAAATAGGGTTACTTCTTTTTTTTTTTTGCTGAAATTCTTTTATTGGTACATTTTAGGTATATAATACGTTTAGATTTATCATTGGGTGCTTGTACCTATGCATGATGGATCTTGGTTCTTATGTTTTCCCCATTACCTGTGCACCCTTCACCCCTCCACCCTTCCCTATTTACACTGACTTCTTGAGAAATAGCCTTGAACTGGAATGACTGCCATTAATTTTCTCCCCAGACCTATGAGGATTTAGGTTAGTTCTATAAAAGTGAACACCTTAAAAAGTGACTGGGGCCAGGGATATAGCTCAGCAGCACAGTGCCTATCTGGCAAGTGTGATGTCCTGTTTGATCCCTAGTACAAAAAAAAAAAAAAAGAAGAAGAAGAACAAGAAGGAGAGGGAGAGGGAGAGGGAGAAAGTTTCTGAAAAGTGTCTGAAGGAAAAACATAAATAATAAAATTAAAAATTTTATATTTAAAATATACATGAGTAAAATTACAAAAATTGTCTTTTACAGCATGAAAGGCAAGATGTATGTGTGGAATTATAATAGTAAATCAATATTACTCTGTTGTTATATTTTCTCACTGATAAATTCAAGAGAAAAAGGAAAACTATATGTGATGCAGATATTTTCCTTGTGAGTACAGGCCTTTTTCTATACATAGCTGGAACGTTTTCTAAAAGTATGAATCAAATTGTGTTACTTGCAACATGAAACCCTCCAGCAAATTACAAATGAACAAAAAGGAAAGCCAAACTATCTGTGTAGGCCAGCAATGTCCTATATGATTTAGCTTCTGATACTTTTCCGACTAAATCTCTCATTCTACTTCTCTTTTCTCAGGGATCTCCAAACATACTGGCTTTTATTACATTTCTCAAACATGCTCATTTTTGAGCTATAGTTTTTTGTACTCTTTATTTTCTATTCATTTTATAGCATCTGTAATTTCTTCATCCTGGGCAAGTTCAAAACTCATTTCTAATAGAAATTCTTCATGAATGCCTTATCTGAAAGTGAGATCTGCACCCTTTCCCCGTCGTATGTTTCCACTGCATTTAGATTCTCTGCAATAATTCAGTTTATGTAGTGCTTGCATGTGTTTCCATAAGGTCAGAGACACTGCTTTTTCCTTTTCAGAGCTGTGTGACTCTGACATCGTAGAAGCTCAAGAAATATACTAATTGTTGAATATACTGACAATTTTATCAGCACATTTAAAAAATTCATTACATTTGTATAAACTAGTCTCCTATTTGTTCATGTTGTTTTTCTATATTTTAACAAAAAAATAACTAATCAAAAATATCATCTGTAGCAATTGCATCAGGCTTCTGAAGTTGAAAGGAAAGACAGGCAAAGTTAAATGGGGCCACTTATCATAAGATTGCTTTAAAAAACAAAAATGCAGAGGATTTTTTTGAATTCATCAAATATTATTAATTCATCATTTTGAAATTATCATATTCTTTATTGTTTATTTGCTCACTCATTTACCTGCAAATTTTTTAATTTTACAAATATTTACTGAGTCCCTGCTCTTTGCATTTTAGCATTCTTGGTGCTTTTATTACACAAGAAAACCCCTTTTGGCTGGAATAGCTATAAAATAAAACTGAAAAATAAGAATCATACATACAAGTGCTAGAAGGTGATTGAAATAATGGAAAATAGAGCAGGTAGGCTGGGGAGGGCTGCAGGCTACTCTTGAGGATTACTGATTACTACATAAGTATAGCATTGTTCACATGATGTAGGTGTTGGTATTTGTTCCTTGAAATCAGTATTATTTTCAAGAGATTCACCTCCAGGCACATACCATATTTGTCATTTTCTTCAAATATTCAATTATTTTTATTCCTGTCACTTTTTGTTAATTTATAGTGATTGTTTTACTAATGTTTTCAATATTTACCTTGGTTTTGCACTGTTTAGACATAATGGAGACAATGATAATCTCAAAGTCAAGCCTGACCTAGGTAATCTACAAATTGCTGAACAAAGCACACAGTGACTCAAAGGATCTCACACCACAGATAATGCCATCCACTGCAATTCTGAACTTCCTCTTGTTTCACAAGCCATAGTGATTTATGACAATATTCTGTCTTTAACTTTTTACTGCTTTAATGCTAGACTTGTAGCTTCAGAGAACAGACTCACATTTCAGTTTAAAAAAATACTAAAAAGGAGAGGGAGGAAAAGCTGGTGATTAGTTATAGAGTAACTGGTTCACACAGATGAGGCCCCCTGGGTTCAATCTTTATCATCAAAAAAGGAAAAAAACACATGTATTTATTTTTATTTAGCAATGTCAAGCCTATAATGGGCCGTTAAAACAACTCTGGAATAATTGAGTACCTCTGTAAAAATTCAGATGATACACAGTGTACACAACCGTTGCTCTATGGGAGGAACTAAAGGTTCTAGTAACCTAAATATAAATGAATTAGATAAGGAAACTAAATATACAGCTTTGCAAGATAAAAATGTGGCTGGGCATGATGGCACATGCCTGTAATCCCAGCTCTTAGGAAGATGAGGCAGGAAGATTACCACAAGTTCAAGACCAGCCTGGAATACATAGTGAGCTGCTGTCTCAATCCATCCCCCCAATTTTATTTTAAATATGTACGTTTAATTGAGCCAGGTTCTGCGTCTGCTGACATGATTGCTGGTTTTCCCTGGATGAGAAGGCAGAAGGAGAAAGATGGTACAAATTCTTCTTTTCTCTAGAAGATTTGTAACTGATTAACTTATATTAAACTGTTATGCTGTAGAAATGAGTGCTTTTGTTGAAAATAAGATGAATAGTCAGAAGAGGAAAGAAATGAATTCTGGAGACGAGCCTTTGGTTTGGGGTAATGTGAGAATTTTTCTCTCCTGACCTCATCACAGTTGAACTTAGAGGAAAATGCTTCACTGTTTCCTTTTCGATGGTGAAAGCTGAGCTGATCCTTGACACTTGCAGATATGTTGTCAGCTGGATGGTGAGACTCTGAAGAATCTATGAGAATAACTGGATGTGTGGACTCTGAAAGGAACCATACATATTAACTGGTATAAATAACCACTAATTACACATCATTTTGTTTTTCATGAATTTTCGGTTAGAATGTTTGTTTGCTTGTGCCACTTGTGTAGCTGGCACTGAGCTACATTCCCAGCCACCCCTCACCTTCTCTTTTAATTTTTTATTTACAGGTAGGGTTTTCTTATGTTGCTAAAATGCCTAGACTGGACTGGAACTTGTCATCCTCCTCCCTCAGCCTCCCAGAGTGATGGGATTATAGCTGTGCAACACTATGCTAGTTTTGATTAGATCATTTTAAAAGATGCAATCAATTCATAATAATCCCGAGAGGAATGGGGGAGATCTATATAATTCTTGTTGAAAAATTGTAAAGAGGAGACTTCTCTTTTCCTTGCCATTACTCTATTCCCACCTGCTTCGGGTTCACAGCTGTAGTGGTCCAGAAAATTGGGGGGAGGCTGCAGAGAGAGCTGGACATTGAGGCCATCGTGCATGTGGAGATAAGAGCCACAGCAAGAAAAGAAAATAACCATGAATGTTCATTAAATCTGTATTCTGTTCTGAATTCTATTAAATTATCAATTCATTTAATCCTGTCCATTGTGGGAAGCAATACTGTCAATAACATGTGAATCATGACCACAATAGATGAGGAGAAAAGATCAAACAAGGAGCTGGTACTCTGATCATATAGAAATACTGTATATCTAGGTGGATTCTCAGTAGCTTGCTCTAGATGTTCTATGTGTGATGGGTTCCTTTGGAAGATCTGACAGCAAGATTTAGACTGGCACAGTAAGTTTTAGAGAAATCTATGCATGGCCAACAGATCTAATCTACTTGTATTAGAACACTAGTTTTTGTTTTTAACGTTAAATAGTTGTAACATCTTTGTTTTAGTTGAATACTTTTCAACTTCCATTCTCCCAAGTTTCTTTGTGAACTTTTCAAAAAATAACCAATGACACTAAGGCTATACCTTACCTCATGATTTGTAACAGAATAAATGATCAGTTAGCCAACAGAGCTTTTTAGGCAAGCCGATCGAATCATTCTGAGTGCCAGAAGTGACCCTTGAGAGCCACGTACCCTTGTCACTGTACTTGTGGTCATCACCACATATCAAGGCCGAGACATTAAAGAGGACACTTTGCATCTCACCTTACCTCTCACCTTGACAGGCCTAGGAGAACCAAAGTTTATTTCACTTTCACACTGAGACACCATCATCAAAAGTAGGCTACATAATGTATTTCTCGTAAGATCATTTGTAGCTAGGAGAGAGAAAATGAAAGAAAGAGTGGTAAAGAGAGTTGGACGTGTGCCACAGTGACTGTCCAGGCTCGACACCTGAGCTAGGATGCAGTGCAGTGGGAGGGAGGGATGATTCTGTCTTTGCTATAGACATTAATTGCCATCAGCACATGGATGTGGCAGAGATCTCTTCTGATTATAAAGGTAGCTTTGTAAGCAGAACTCTATAAGCTTTAGTGATTTTTGGTACACATCCATAAATCCACCTATTTATTTCATATTCTTAATATTTTATCAGGGGAAAATACGTGCTTATTTTCTTCATGGTGTGAAGTAGTTTAACTCCTTCATAAGTAAATTCAGAATAAAAGCATTTGTTGTGGAAAGATATAAATATCAGTCACTGGGCACTAAAATGGATATTCTCAAGGGCCTTCTAAGGTTATTAAGGTGAGACTTAATGGAGCAGAAAATTCATAAACATTTCAAGATAAACTATGAAATGTGATGCTCAAGTTGACAAGTCTGCTGTGGAGCAGTTTGCTTTGAACTTAATGCTCCAAACAAGCATAAAATCTTTTAGAAACTTTTAAGTGTTTATAACATACACACATTAGGAACAGTACCACCAAGTTCATCACATTGTTATGTTTGCATTGAATTATAACCTTGTATTAGCTTGTTAACCCTTCTGCTTTGTTTTTACATGCACTTGGCCCCATGCACCAAGTCAAACCTATTGAAGGTTCTGCTTTATATGTTCCTTCGAGCTGTTCAAGCATCTACACCATAGCACATAGTAGGCTTAAATATATTTAATGTTTTTTTAATTTTTGTTTTCTTTGTTAGCATATGCTGCACTTATAATGTTACTGTATAGTTAAAGAAAAAAGATGTTTAGAAAATGGTTAATCTTCTAAACATCTAGGAAGTGTTAAAAATTACAGAATACACAACTGAATACTTGTATTGATATTCCCATCAACAACCCAAACTTCTCTCAAAATGGAATTACTTTAAAAAATAGGAAAATATATTTTTGGAAAAGAAAATGCACACAATGCCTAAAAGAGTTTAAATTATTATATTTAATTTTTCCAGCTGAATATTTTATTAGAAAGAATTTCCTATAAAATTGCTGTCAAGGGAGCCAAGAAACTGACTTATTTTTACAAGAGCAGCTCAGCAGAGTTCTTTCATTAGGACCCCTGAGTATTAGCAAAGAACTCTGCTGTATTAGCATTTCTCTCACATTTGTTTGCCTTGTATCTTTGCATTGTTCCTTGTATCTGACAGTAAAGAGCATTGTTCCTTAGCAAAAACAGGAAACTATGCAATTTGGGACCTTACAAACTTCTCTCTTCTTGGGATTTTTCTCTTCTACCAATTGAGAGCATATTAAATATATCTCAAATTTGATGGCAAACTGAGAAAAGAGACTTATTACACCTTATTTTTTTTTTTGTATACCATGAAACAATAAGAATTTCTACAGGTCAGTAATAAACAAGTTAATTACTGATTCAAATGGATTGAATACCCACAGGTGATAAAAATTACAAAGGAGTATTTTTATCTGTGTAATTTTATTTGTACAGCTTGGACAAATAGCGCACATTGTAAATGCCTTCAAATATGTTTTTCAATCAATCAATAAATATTTACTGAAAGGTTTCTGTGTTCTCACTAGAGCACCGGATGAATCATAATAAGGCTGAGAACATCCTTGAAATCTACTGTTAGCCTAGTTCTATAGAAAACATTTCTTTCTCTATATTTATTCCAATCTCCAGATGACTGTGATTTTTACATCAAACGTGACTTCTTTTTCTAATGTGTTTTGAGAAAACTACCTAATATTATGCCATGTTCGAGAATTAAAGTAACATATTCAACAACTTTTAAAAAGAACAATAAAAAGTTCTTTGCTTTCAAATATATTGACATATATGTAAATTTGTGATATTATATACTATACTTAAACATTTAATTTGATTACTAAGAAATTTAAGTAAAATTTGATTTTTATGTTTAAAAATCATCTTAAAGTTGTATTTGCAATATATATTAAATATATTAAGAATGCAATTTTAAGATGATTTTAAAAAATGAGTGTATTTTAGGGTGGACAATTTGAAGAAGAACCATACAAAAGCAGATTTAACTACATAAAATCAAATCTTACTAGGACAAAAAGAATGAAATTAGAAGTAAAAAATTTTAACATATATAGTAAAATTATTAATCTTACTGTTAAATGAATTTGTAAAATAATTTGGATACTGTTTATAGTTGATAACAAAAGAGTCTATTAATTGCACAAAAGAATTGAGAACAAAGGACCCCATGAAATGTTATTTTATTCATATACTTAAAAGGAGGTGGAAACAGACAAAGCAAATTTGGGCTAAGTATTAATAAAAATACAATCCTTTTAATGTTTTTTATTGTTTATTTCAGATCTTCCATCAAAACTTACAGAACATGTAAATTAAGTTAAAGAAATTAAAGTAAAAGAAATTAAGTAAAATTCATATAAATAGAAAAGTGGCTGAGGTACACATAAATCACTCAATACTTAAATAAAATTTAAAAAATATAAAAATATCCTCAGCACCTCTTATAATCAAAATGAAATGTCATTTTCTACCACACTAACAGAAAGGTTGAGAAGCTACAATATCTTATGTTGCAGAGGATGTGACAAAACACTGGTACTCTTACATGACGAAGGTTACTCATAAGTTGGAAAAATCTTAGACTCTTTTGACAATTAGAACATTAAGCTTTAATAATATACATATTCTTTAAATCAAAAGTTAATTTTCTGGCAGTATACATTTTGAACAATGATCAGAGAAATTCACAAAATCCCTCTTTGCAGTGCTCAAGAACACACTAGTCATGGGCCGGAGGTTTAGCTCAGTGGCGCCAACACCTGCCTAGCAAGTGCAAGGTCCTGACTCCGATCCCAGATTCCACACACACACACACACACACACACACACACACACACACAAGAACACACTAGTCATAACAGTCAGATCACGAAATCAAGCTCAATTGTATTGACCATGTGCGAGGGGTAAATAGAGCTACTAAGTGTGACACTGTCAATGCATATCTATTGATTTGAAAACTGGCGTGAAATACATTGTCAAGACAATATTTCATACAAAATTGCTTGAAGTCCTTCTTAGTGCTCATTTGGACGATTAATTACATGATGAAAACAAAACTCTACTTACAAAAATCTGTATAGTTTGGCCCATATCCACTCCATCTTTCAATGTTCTCATTTCCCTCCAAGGAACTTTAATATTCTAACTGGTCTTTGCATATACATTGACTTCACAGGTGTAACTCTACACTCTTGTTTTCTACTTACCTAAATCTTAATTATTTTCATTTGCTCACTCCAATTTTTAAATTTGATTTTGTGCATGATTTATTTTATAGGAACACACAGTATGCAAAACAAAGAGAAGCAATGTGTAGAAACAGTGAATAACAAGGAAATACAAAATTATATAATATGATTAAGTAACATATTTTATAAAGCAGGTAGCATTTAAGTCAATCATGGAATGAGAACTCAGGAAGAGGAGTGAGGATAGCAAACATATAGCCCTAAGGCAGGAAAATGCTCATGTTTGAAGACTTAAAAGGAGGGATGATAGCTAGATTACAATGAAACCAAGGGACAGTGGTAGTAGGTGAATTAAAGTGCAGTAGACAGGGAACAGATGGGCAATCACTTTCATGTCAAGGCTGGGTTTCTGAATTTACACAGAGTGTAATCAGAAGCTATTAAAAGTGTTATGGATGGGTGTATTGATATGATTTATATTTTTAAAGGTTTCACTGGTTTGTGTAATTTTAGTTGTGATGCCCCTGAAAATAAACAAATGAACCAAAAAACTCATTAAATATAAACAAATTATTCAAAGCAATGACTTAAGAAGTGAGAACCCCAACATTCAAAAAATCAATAAATGTAATACACTATATTAACAGAGTCACGGACAAAAACCATATGATCATCTTAATAGATGCAGAAAAAGCATTTGACAAAATCCAGTATCCATTCAATGCTACAGAAAATTGGAATAGAAGGTCTTTATCTCAACCTAAGGCTATTTATGAAAAACCAACAGCTAACATCATACTAAATGATCAAAAACTGAAAACTTTCACGCTAAAATCAGGAACAAGACAAGGATGCCCACTATCACCACTCCTGTTCAATATAGTTCTGGAAACATTAGC
>NW_004624732.1:42537702-42560371 GCF_000247695.1 Heterocephalus glaber | reverse complement strand
TTATGTCATCTGCACTCTCTCCTGTTTCTTCATTGACTCCAATCAGTCTTATGTTATTCTTCTTTGCATCATCTAGCAGTTGCTGGATTGATTTCTTGTGGTCCCTTACAATTTTAAGAAATGTTTCTGTTCCTTGTCACTAACTGCAATCTTATCTTTTATATCTGAAATTCTGTCCTCACATTGGTTCATTCTGTTGCATAGACTTTCAATGGAGTTTTTAATCTCCTGGATATCTGTTTGCATCTGTTTTATGGATTCCATTTGTTTCCTATGTTGGGATTCTATCATGTTCCTGAGCTTCTCTCTTTTTTTATCTGTATCCTCTCTAGGTTTATTAATCATGTCTTGTACTATGGGCACAATCTCCATTGTTATCTGAGAAATTGTTTCTGATTTCATTTTTTCCAGATCCTCTTTTGTTGCCAATTCAGGGAGTCCAGATGGTTGAGTATCACAGTGTTTCTTCTCATTTCCCTTTGTGGTTGTTTGAGGTGATCTGAAAGTCTGGTTTTGAAACTTGTTTACGTGTCTTCTCATTTCAATGGGGGGTGGGGGGTTGCTGTTTGCATCCCTGCGGTCACCTCCTCTGTGCTGGTGGTAGGGGTGGGGTGGGGAATGGCAGCCCAGAAGCCTCCTCTTTTGTGCTGGGAGCAGCTCACCTCCTGTGTGCTCATGGGGGGAGTGGGGTACAGAGGCCCAGAAGCCTCCTCTTGTGTGCTGGGAGTGGCTCACCTCTTCTGTGCTTGTGGGGGTTATTTATTTCTATATGAAATACATTTTTTCTCACAATTGAATCATTGGGGGACTTTTGGTATTTTTGCAGTATTTTAAAGTTATTTATGCATTGTTTTCTCATTTCCATTATGTCCAATGAGAAATTTGCTGTCATCATTCCATTTATTCCTCCATATATAAGTTTTCATTTTTCTTAAGCTGTTTTTAGGATATTTTTCCTCACTGATTTTGATAAATTAATTTGTATTTATCGTCTATAATTTTAAAATTATGGGTGTATAATTTTAATTCAATTTGGATAATTTCTTCAAATATTTTCTCTATCTTCCCTTTCCCTTTAAAAACTTTTTCACATGAATTTTAGATTATCTGAATTATTTCAAAGCTGTTTTAAAATATTACCAGGTTTTCAGGTGCTAGAATCTCCTGCTAGAGGTTGTTTTTAGGTTCTTTCTCTCCTGAACAAAGAATCATTCAAGACAAGTGCAAATGGTAGCAAGATTTTACATTTATTAAAGGTAGGAAAAGAAATGGGATCTGAAGAGCAAGATTGGGCCAAGTGAAAGTAGAAAAATGAGGGCTGGAGATTTAGCTCAGTGGTTCTGCCACCTGCCCCACAAGCACAAGGACCTGACTTCAATCCCCAGTACCAAAAAAAAAAGAAGTAGAAAACTGAGTACACTCTACAGGTTGAGAGCAGGCTACTGTGAAAGAGCACAGTAGCAGAGAGACTCGTGGTGACTCTCCTTTTTGTATTTCCCACTCCTCACGCTGACATCAGATCTAGGCTGTCCTATCAAAAACCTTCCCAATAGCTTGTTAGAAGTCCATGTGCAGGGCTCTGGGAAATGTTCTGTTCAAGTGTCCTAGGATTTTATAATTAACAATTTACACCTACTTCCCTAGCCAGTCTGTCCTGCCCCATCTCCTGCCTTATTTCCTGCTGAGAGACACATATCCCCATAATTCTTTATGGAGAGTGGAGATTTCCACCTTCATATAGCTACTTCCTGCTACAAGGGGCTGTAGGGTCTACTGGGGATTATGATCTCCAGCCACCTTTGGGTGTTGTGGCTCACTGGCTGGGTTGAAGAAAAAAGAAATCTACCAGAAAGCAATGAAAAAGTTAGTGATGGTTGAGCTACCTGTTTGATGAGAGAAAAAGCATAACTTTTCTATTAGTTTGGGGATGTTGAGCCCAAATATAAGGAGGGGGTTAGATTTCTACACCTTCTGTGAAAGAGACAGTAGAGCCAAGTGGGATGTTAGATAAATTATCAAGAAGCCAAGATCTGTAACCTGAGCCAGATTACCCATATTATGGCTCTAATTAAAAATAGGTGCTTCAATACAGGCACTTGTTTAAGCTGTTATGAATTAGGGAAATTAGGGATTCTACTTATCTACATTCAGAGCAGTACTAAAGTCTTGGTCTTTGAAGAGGAGCCTCAGGTCTTCCTGAGTTTCCAGAAGTAGCTTTCCTTTTTTAAGTTTTTTTTTTACCCCCAGAAAGTTCAAATAGAGCTGTCTTTGTCCTAGAAAGATGACTCTAGCTATCTATCTCTCCCATCTTTACTACAGTGGGTATGCCAAAGATCTCTGAAAATAGGCCTTTCCACTTTGGTTTTAATTGGTCTGCAGGATTCCCTTCTTTTCAAATTTTAACAACTACTTGGTCACTGGGGTGGACAGTAGGTGGTCCTGCTGGGCCAGGAGCTAACAGGACCCTTTTCCCACACATTTAGATAGAATGTTGTACTTTGCCTAGACTAAGAAGATATTATAAGAGTCTTGTGGTCTGTGGGTCTACTTCCATATTAGAAGATAGAAAAGTAAGCCCACATAACATCTCAAATGCATACATATTTAACCCAGGTTTTGGGGTGTTTCAAATCCTTATAAGGGCTAATGACAATAACTGGATCAAAGACTCAGATGTCTCTTGGCAGTTTTGTCAGAATTTTAGGGTCTCATTAGCTCTCTAAACCTTTTCAGAAGACCGAGGACTCCATGTAAAATGGAGATGGTACTTTATTTCTAAACCTTTTACCACCCTCTGAGTTACATGAGAAATAAAAGAAGGCCCATTGTCACTCTGAAGAGACCGGAGTAGTCAAAAACAAAGAATACTTTTTTGAGGACCACTGGAGTATCTCTGTGGCCTTTTCCAAAAGGGTAGGAAGGCCTCAATCCAACCTATAAAAGTGTCAATTAGGACCAATATTTGTTTAAATCCCCCACATGATAGCATGTGGGTAGACTAGTTGCCAACCCTCCCCAAGGTATGTCTCTCTCCTTTGTACAGGTTCTCATACAGGAGTTGGTTTGGGCTTGCCATGGTTATTGTAGGCACAAAGTAGGCAAGTTTTGCAGCCCTGTCAGGTGGTTGCCACTAGTATTTGAGTGAACATTTCTAATCTAGAATCTCTTTCTACATGGAAAGAATCATTAAGGGGTTTTATAGCCTTTCACTGTGTCCCTTGAGGAAGAATCAATTTGTTTTCTAGATAACAGCAGTGTCTCATTTTAATTCTCTCTTGTCCTAACATCCACGTATTTTCCTGGGTGTTATAGACTCTTAATGGTTCTTCAGGAACTGAGAATAAGGCCAGAGTCTTGAGGGCCTATAAGCCTGCCCCTCTTGCCTCCCTATCAGCCTTTTGATTTCTTAAAGAAACTTTAGACCTGTCTCTTTGGTATCCGTTACAATGCATGACAGTCACCTGCTTGGGAAAATAGATTGCATCTAGCACTTGAAGAATTTCCTGCTTGTGTTTTATAGATGATTGCTTATTAATTAGAAACAAGAAAGGCATATTTAGAGTTTGCATAGCTTTTCGTCTTTTCATAATAGCAATGCCAAAGTAAAAGCCACAAGCTCTGCTTTTTGAGCAGAGGTCCCTGGGGAAAGGGCTTTGACTTCAATAACCTGTTGTGAACTGACAACTGCATAATCTGTCTTCTGATGTCCTTGGACAAAGGACATCGTTGAACCATAGCTCATCAAGGTCTTGGAGGGACAGGTCACTGATGCTGCTCTGCCTGGATTAGTCTGAGAAGCCCCCTGTTTGCAAAAATGGCTAATTTCTCAGCCTTTAGGCATAAAAGAGGCAGCAGGAAGATTAGTGCAAGCCTTTATAGTAACTCCAGGGATGGCTAAGAGCATGGCATGATACTTGCCAAGCAATTTCCCTGTTAACTATAAGTAACCTTTGGTCTCTAGAACATCCCTGTCCTGATGGGAAGTCAGAACTTCTATTTTCCATCCCAAAGTTAGTTTCACAACTTGTTAGCATAGCTGTAGCTGCTAATGACCTCATACAGGGTGACCATATAGCAGCCACTCAGTCTAACTTTTTTAAAAAGCATGTCACTGGTTGGAATTCTTGCCCTAGCCTTTAGGTCAAGACATCCAAAGAATCTCCTGTCTTTTCTTATATGTAGAGGAAGAAGGGTCTTCTTAAGGAATTTCTTAGGTATGTCCAGTGCTGGAGCCTGAGTAAGGGTATTTTTTTCCCCAAAAAATTTATTGTCAGTCAGGCCAGGGATTTAGCTCAGTGGTTTCGCCACCTGCCTCGAAAGCGCAAGGACCAGAGTTCGATCCTCAGGGAAAAAAAAAAAAAAAAAAAAAAAATTTATTGTCAGTCACTTTTGTCTATTCTACAGGCATAGATTCATGACCTTTGACAGCCTCATATAATGGCTTTGCCACTAGTCCAAAATTAGGTATCTAGATCTGATAGAAGCTGCCCATTCCCAGGAAGGAATAAACCAATTTTATTATGGCAGAAGACCTAAAATCACTGGTCCTTAGACAGTTATCATTCTCTGGGTGTAAGAATGTATCCCAAGAATTGGATATTCTGGAGGATACCTGATCCTTTTCCTTTGAGAGTTTATATACCACATTAACTAGAAAACTGAGCCTGGAGATTAGAATATCATCTCCAAACTATAGAATGGTTCCCTATTTAAGCTCTAGGCTCCATAAGTCTTTTTCTAGTGCCTGAGCAAAAAGTTGAGGGATATCTCTAAACCCATGAGAGTACTATCCAAGTATATTGCTGTTTTATGTTTGAAATGTGACTTTCCCATTTAAAAAAACCAGAAACTATAAATCTGCATGGAATAGAACAGAAATGAAAACACCTTTGAGGTCTAAAACTGAGAACAAATTTGTGTCTCCTGGAATTTGGGAGAGAATTATATCTAGTTCCCACCAGAAGTAGGATTGGGATTACAGCCTTGTTAATGAAGTAGAAGTCTTTTACCATCCTGAAGGCTTTACTATAGGGAAATGACAGTATTGCAAGGGGACTGTCAAGGCCACAGAAGGCCATGCTTGAGAAACCTCTCTATGAGAGGCTGCATTGCATGCCTTTACAGGGCTCTTTGATTGAATACAGATTTTGGTCAGGAAATCAGCTGGGGGTCTTTTAGTTTTCTAACTACTGGCGTAGCTGAATTTGCCCTACCAGCTATTCCATTGAACCACACCGCAGGATCTACTTGTTGGCTAATAAGGTCAGGGAGACCTGATGTAATCCCAACAATTAAAATTCACTTTGCCCTTTGCCAGAATTTAAAAATTCACCCCAATTTTTGTAGTAAATCTATTACTGAACAATTAAAAACTCATGGTTTAACCTTAGATTTTTAAACTGACATTTCAAAGTAGGGGAAAAGACACTCTAAGTAGGGGTCATGTTGGTCTCAATTACCACTATAGATCAAGAGGAAGGTTTTCCAGAGAAGGAAGTTAAAAGATGATTGAATTTGCTTACCCATGACTTCCAGTGTCACACAAGTTCTCTTACAGGAGACAGAGATATCTGTGAACAGGATATTGCAAGTCACCCAGGGACCCTTCAGTCTTCATCAGAGCATGAAGTGAGGCTTTTGGCTGGTCTAACCTCTCTCTGAGAGCAGGGAGAGTCAACCCTCCAATGCTATGAGTCAGGCATATTAGTTGCTTAACAATTGGGGTAGGGGCCAGTTGGTTGCTTGTTGCACTCATATGTTCAGTGTTCGGTCTTCTCACATTTGGAATTCTTTCCTTGATTGTCCTTGGGTTTTCCCGAGACACCTTGGGTGCACTTAAAAAATTGTCAATTGCAAGAGCCACAATTTTTGCCTGTTTTTTTTTTTTCCCTCAGCCATTTTCATCCTTATCTGGGTCCTGATTTTTGAACACAGAAAATGCCAGATCTAGTAACTGGCTCATAGTAGTCCAGGGGCTTATCTGAAGTTTTTGTAATTTGCAGCAAATACATGAGGCTGACTGACTAATGAAATATTGTCACATTAGTGCCTGTCCCTCCCTGGAAAATGAATCTATGTTTGTATATTTACAAAAGACTTCTAATCTTCTATGGAAGACAGCAAGATTTTCTTCTTTGCCCTGTGTGACCTCTCTCACTCTTTAGTAATTAATACATTTTAATTTATCTTTTTATTCCCATGATAAGAGCAATTGTCATGTTAGATATCATGTTTAGGCCACTGCTAGTTTTATGGTCCCAGTTTGGTCTGTCAAAAGGACAATCTCTCTGGGGCAATTTCTTTCCCCTTTGGCAGCATATTCTTAAATCTGCATATCCCCTATCCTCTTTTAGGATTCTTCATTTTTCATCTGGAGTACAGCAAGTGGTCAAGATGAATTGGACATTTCTCCACAATAAGTCAAAAGCAGGAGGCAAAGTTTGAAACCCATTTACAAACCTTCTAGGGTCCTCAGAAAGATGGCCTAGCCAAACTTTACATTTCTGGATATTTGCAATTGAAACACGGACCTGGGCTCAAATAGTATCCTCCATGATGCACTCAAATGATCCCTTCTCCTCTTGGGACCTCTCTCAGCAGCAAAAGGAATGATGAGTGTAGTAGGAAGCTCCATTTCAAGTACATCCTGTGAGGCTTAAAGCTGCCTAAGAACCATGATGAAGAGGCAGAGGAATACTGAGTTCCTCTGGGTGCTAGGCTATGGTGGAGCTCAAGGGGAGAGTGGATTTATATATTAGCCTGAGAATTACAAGGAGCAAGATTGAAGATCTCCCATTATGATTTTCTTCATTAAACAGATGAGAGATACCCACATCCTTCTGGAAGCCAAGTGGGGGTCTGAGGACAGGACCAACAATATCACTTCTTTCTTCCTCTAAAATATCCTAGTTTCTGGACTTTTTCAGAGATAAAGAGACATAAAAGCCTAAACATAAGTGATCTTCCTTGCCTTTTGCAAAAGTGATCTAACTGAAAAGTAGTATTGTAATTTAAACTGCCATCTTGTACCCATGTCTCACCATTCCCTAGTTTATACTGCACACAAACTGCATGGCAATAATACATAAGTGACACCTTTTTCAAGTTGCTAGAGTCAAACCACTCCCAATGATCAAAGATATGGCCTAGTGGTGAGATTATGGGACCTACAAGGTGGTGTTCATTATTTTCCATGGCTCATCTTGGGGACCATAAAGAGAGAGAGCATGAACTAGGTCTTGGATTTTTCAGATGAGGCTCATTCAGATGGAGGAGATCTACTGAGTGCACAAAACATCCCTTGAGAGACTCAAGTACTTAGCAGAAATCTGTGTTCAAAGCTGCGGTGACACCAGTGTCTTTCCTAGAAGAGTACAGCCCTACTGAGGGCGCTCTTAGTCTTAGAACTTCCCATATTGTGGCCCATTAACTCCTTAGGGAGAAAGGTGAACCCTCTAGGAGATCCCTTAGGAACTCCCATGAGACTATGGTGGAGCCTCCCCTCTACTGGGGACTACTTTATGAGATCAGGGTAGAGCTCCCTGTTCCAGGACTCTCTTAGAAACAGTAACACTTTCACCACTTTAGCAGATTACTGTGAAGCCACTTGAGAAACAGTATCTTTTGCATTTACACCAACAGGAAAAGCTTGATATTTCATTTAAGGCAAGAGAGATAGAAACCTCTTTGAAAAAACAAAATTTTTAAGAGCAAGTTTGACTTTACTTTTGTATACTCACAGTCACTTTAGTTGAGCTTTTATTGGCTGTTCTCTTGTTCTGCCCAGGCCATCAGGCATATGTCTCTAAATTACCTGAATTTCTATTTGAAGAAACAAGGAGGAGAGGCAACCCAATTCAAAAAAGAGGGAGGAGGCTCACATGTTACCTGAAATCAGAAACTTAGTTTCTATCTTTAAAGGTAAGATTTCCTGGTGAACATAAGGCTAGTTTAAAAAAGAAAAAAAAAACACGAAAATAACAAATAAGCATGATGGAACCATCTGACTGACTTCCATGAAAAACTAAAATGGCCAACAAATGTGACTGAGTCCATGTGGCTGGCCCACAGGATGAACCAAAATGATCAGCCCATGTGACGAACCAAAATGGCGAACCCGTTGGATTAAATCACATGATGAACCAAAATCGCTGCCCATCACGGCAGAGGGTGAACTGGCATGAAACAAGGGCCTGAGAAAACAACTCACTCATGATACTGAGAGATAAAATGCCACCTAGGAGAAAAGCGCAGAGGAGGCTTTCAGCACAAACACAAGTACACTGGGGTAGGTAGCGATTTAAGGAGGAGACCAAGTTACCAAGAGGTAATTTTTCTGAGCAAATTATCATGGAGAACAGGAATGTGTAGACAAAAAGGCACACTAACCTCTAGGCTGCACAAATGGATCTGAGCTATCTGTTCTGCAACTGCGTTAATAGCAGACTGCCTGACTGTGTTTTATTGACTCCTACTCACAATGAGTGACAGAGAATGAGAAAGAGAAGAAAAGGGAAGATATACTTGAGGTGGCCCTATAGGCTTCTTATACTCTGGGATAAACCCAGAAGGTATGCATTCCCTCCTCCTCCATAATGGGAAAGGCAGGAAACCATTCCTGGTGCCATGAGAAAGCTTCATGAGTTCCCCAACTGAGGTGGGGGGAAGATCCATAGGCGTAGATTTTAGAGAGAAAGAAACAAAATAACAAACAAACAAAAAAACATACTACAAGGGGCCTTACCTCCTGCTTGGCTGTGCCAACCGTGTCACTGGGTTTTGGACTGCTGGAGTCTCCTTCCAGAGGTTGTTACTACTAGGTTCTTTTTATCCTGTGCAAAGAATTTGTCAAGACAAGCAAAAGCAGTACCAAGATTTTACATTTGTTATAGGTAGCAAAAGAAACAAGTTCTGGAGAGCAAGTTCAGGCCAAGTAAATATAGGAAAATAAGTACATTCTATGAAACAAGAGGGGGCTATTATGAGAGAACACAGTGGTGGAGGCATCAGCAGGAACTGTCCTTTTTGGATTTTAGGCTGGGGTCAGATCTAGGCCATCCTCTTGAAAACCTGCTCAAGTTCTTATGAGAAGTCCATGTGGAGGGCTTTGGAAACTGTTCTGTGCATGTGTCCTGGGTTTTTGTAATTAACAACTCATGACTACTCTCCCGGCCGGGCTGCCACACTGTATACTCCTGCCTCAGTATCTCTCTTTATTTTCCTAATTCTGTTTAAAGCCATTGGTAATATTTTCAAGTTCACTAATTTTTCTTCTGTAATTTTTAATTGTCCATTGAGCTCTTTTTTCGCTTTTTATCACATGCATTGCAGTTTTCATTTTGAAGTAGGATTAAAAGAAATAAAAACAAGAGAGAAAAGAAATAAAGCAAATAATAATTTTAAGAGTGAACGATGCAGCTTCAGGACACAATCCCAGTTTAATATTTTTTTTCTCTTAGACCACAGTAAGACTGGGCAATTGCCTTTTACCTGAAAATCGGTTTAGCCATTTGCTTTCTATTTGCAAATGGTCCTCTTTCCATTGTGCACAGACATTCTTCATCTGTAAGTTAGGATTTCTCCTGTTAATGGACAATTATCTTACTGTTGGTGGACCATCCTTCATCACACACCATGCATTTCTATCACAGACTACCTTTTCACTGGTAAACTAGACCATTGTCAAAACATATAAAGATCATCTTACTATGGGTGGCCCATTGAAGGGAACATAGAAAGAGTTACTCAGATGCATGTGACTGAAGTGGGACCTCTGTAGGTGTGGGGCTTGAGGAGGACTGGTGATTACTCTCTAAGAGGCTGCCCTTCAGGGAATAAACACCTTAATCTGAAATATTTGGTACAAGGACTCTCCCCCGGCTTCTAGCCAGAGCTGAGAGCAGACTCCTTCTAGGACACATACGCTTACTGGCATGAGGCCACCTTTGTGTAACATGGTATATAAGAAAGCAGGAGAAAAGCGGACTTTGGGAGACTCTTAGAACTGCATGCAGGAATTCTGCCCAGCGGGACTCTGACCAGCCACTGTCCCCAGTTGTCCCCAGGTGTTGAGCCAAATTACTACCCCGACTGGTGATGTATTTCTGCCCAGACAGACCTCACCATCTACCCTCTCTGGACTCCCCCAGTTGTCCTCAGGTGTTGAGCCAAGTTGCTACCCCAGCTGGTGGGGTATTACTTCTATCTGTCCTACTTTCTTTTTACTATTCTTATCGGTTACCCTTGTAACAAAACTATCTTTACTTTTGCTTTCTTTTGGCATGGTGTGACTTTTGTCAAGGGTCTAGCCTCAATCTAAGTGTTAGTCCCGAGTAGCTTGGTATTAACCCTTGCTGCAACACCCATTTTCCCCAACCTACCAGACCAAAACCAAGACTACAGCTTCTCAAATTGCACCAATTTGTGCCAACAAAACACAAATACTCTTAGTTCCAAACTGTAGTGTACCTTATGTCCCCTAGTGCCTGAACTCCATTCTGGAGTATGACCTAAAATCCCTTCCTGGTAAACATTTCCCTTTATCCTGATAATTCTTTTTTTCTGAGACAGGAGTCAGTGAGCCTGGGAACTTATTCTACAGAAGAATGGGTTAAGTTCCTTATGTCAGCCTCAGGGACCTCCTCAGACGCAGCCTGGTGACAGTCTCAGGGTTTGATTTGGGTCCTTTTAAAATGTATCCCAAGTCTCTCCTTAGCACTTTAAATATATGCAATAGAATTATATTAACAATTTCACAATACTTGTCCAGTAGTTTTAATATCTTTTTAACTTTTAGGTTGGTTTTAATTGATTGCTAACTTTCCTCAATGTAACATAGATAGTACAGTTGTAGCTTGTGGACCATTCCCCTCCATTCAACTTGAACCTGGGTGACACCCCAGAGCCAATCCCCTAGACTTTGTCCCAAGGCTTACTACCAGAGGTGGAGATAAGAAAAAAATCTGCTCTGAAAAATTCTGAAATTCCAAACCAGGATGCATGTGCACCAGACCTGCTGGCATGAGTTGCAATAATCTTTCTTCACATGGAACTCATTGAAGGTTCAGGTATATGGACTGGATCTCATCATCCAGTTAAGAGTGAATTCTCAGAACAGACATGAACAATAAATTCAGCTGACATGACTTAGCACCCTGTCAATCACATTGTCACTCATGCTCTGGAAGACTCAGTGAGTGGGAGGCACCCTAGACCTGGAGCAACATTTTAAACCCATAAACCCAACTCCTTCAAGGCTCCTTCCATTTTCCTTTTTGCCAGCAGAAGCCCACTCAATCTGAGCTTGCTGTCATGTAAATTAAACTTTGCTGCTTTTTATTTATTGTCAAGTGTCATGCTCAATTACTTGTTTATCACACACAACAACCTAGAAACCAATGTGAGACTCAATCAACCATGGTAACAATTCTATAGCTTTGTGTTTCCTTCTCTGCATTGTTGATAATCTTTAATTGGATGCATCCATTTTGAAATTTGTCTTGCATGTACAATTGTCTATTTATATAAATTTTGGGATTTGGGAGCTCAGATAAGTTACTTGGGAAAAGTCTTATTCTTTTGAGTGTTGTTTTTTTCAATTCATAGTTATATCTGGAATAGTAATTCTTCCCCACTACACAGATAAAATATTTCTATTTGTTGCACTACCTGCACTATGGATTTATGTTATGCAGACTCCAATTCCAGCCATGTATTTTTCCCAAGCTCCATTCACTCTAATTATTGTTGTTATTTTCTCAACTTCAGGTAATGCTTCACATGCAGATCTCCCAGAGTTCTATGTCTGCCGAGCTACTGTATTCTCTGTTTTCAGGTACTCTTTTCTGTGAAATCTTGAGACCATCCTTTCTTCAGATTTTTAGTTTAGTCTCCTCAACTTAGTGCCCCAAGTTACAGTTTCCTCTGTGTTGTGTCTGAAAATTCTTTCAAGACAGAAAACTAGGAAAAATTAAAAGAGTAATTCCATTTGTTTCATACCTGTAAGGAATGAAATTATTCTTCCTTATTCAATATCCAGTGTATTTAAAAATTTCCCTTTTTTTTCTGATCCTTTGGTGTGATTTCATTTGGTTTGGTTAGTGCAGGCTATTTTAATTATTTCAGATGACAAACTTGAGTTGAAAATCTAAGACATTCTACTTAATGGGCATAATTCATCAGTGTTTATTGTTCTTATAATAAATTATACCAAATTTAGTGAATTTTAAAAATGTGAATTTTTCTTTTAACAATTCCAAAGGTCAGAATTTAAAAACTAAGGTGTTGAGACGTCTGTTTTCTAGAGCCCTCAAGGGAGAGTGTTTTATTTTCTTTTCCAGTATTCTTTGCCTTTTGGGCCCTTTCTCTTCTTCAAGGAGAATCTCTCCCTCCTCTTGTTCCACTGTATGGTCTCCTTTTCCTGGCTCTGTTCCTCCTGCCTCTCTTCTCTTATATGGAACCTGTGATTCCTATTTGGCACACTCAGATAATTCAATGTAATCTTTGTATCATAAGATTCCTAACCATATTTGCAGAGTACTTTTTATTATGTTGAGTAATATTCACAGATTGTGGGATTTAGAATGTTGAGATCTTTGAGGGCCAATTATTCAACCTAGCACACATTGCAAATTCATTTTAAGAAAATTGCAGAACTAACAAGTAGATACTTTACAACCATATATACTACATCACTTTTCTGAGTACTAACATTTGGATTCTTGTTATTACTGCTGCTTATTTGTTAAAATATTTATTTAATATTTATTATGTAGTAAATATAATTACTTATTAGAATATAAATATCTCTGCAACTTACTTTGAATACATTTACATTCTAATATGTCCACATAATATGAGTAATTATAAGGCAAATGACTTTAATAATTTAAAAAACATGTATATCAGCCAAATGGATCATCTGTGCTAAAATTTTGAGCAAAATCATATTGTGTTAATGACATCATCTGTTATTTTACTTAAAATTTCAAATGAATTTGAGACATTATTATTCAATATGTAGATTTTCTTTGGATAGTAGTTGTTTTACTTCTGTATTTTCTCAAGTATAAATTATTTGTGTGTGTGGCTTTTTTTTTTTGGTGCTGGGTATTGAACTTGGGTCCTTGCACTTGCCAAGCAGGCGGCAAAACCACTGAGCTAAATCTTCAGCCCCCCCCCTTTTTTTGAGACAGTGTCTTAGCTAATTTTCTTGTCATGGAGACATGATAACCAACACCCACAAGGTTTATTTGGCTCATGTTTGTAGAAGTTTCAATCCATAGTTGGTTGGCTCCAAGGCAGGGTGGCATAGCAGAAGGGCATCACAGAGGAGAAATGGTTCATGACAGGGCAGGCAGAAGGCAGCAAGCAGCAGCAGTAAGTGAGTCTGCCTTTTCCTTTTGTCTGGTTATAAACCTTTTGTGTGATGCCATCCACATCCAAGGTGGGGCTTCTGTTTTCAGTAAATCCATTCAGCCATATGCAGAATTATGCTTATTCCCATCAGTGGACTAATTTAGTACCACATACCTTTAAAGCCAGTATCATGCATCTTAGATCCAGCAAGCTCTGAATGAGCACAAGAGGCTTTGAGCGGACATCTAGATACAAGCCGTAACAGACATGGTCTTGCTATACAGCCCAGGCTAGCCTTGAGCTCATATATAGATCAGCCCAGTCTCAAACTTGTGGTGATCTTTTTGTCTCAGCCTCATAAATGCTGGAATTACAGCCGACCACCAGTACACCCTGCTTTCTCAGCAATAGAAGACTATTAGATAGTCTCTAAAATCAGATATTTGAGGAAAAGCATTATTAGGAATGGCTATATAAATAAATTTTAATCAGTCATTTACCTTTTCACTTTGATAAAATTTTCAATATAATTTATAAAGTTTTATTTTGATACTGCATGATATTTCTTTATAACATCATGGTAAAGATGAGAAGTTAGAGTTCGAAAGACCTAGCTTTAAAGTGCTTCAACCTGTGACAAGTGTCTTTACCTTTCCATATCAATTCTCCTAGATTCAATAACATTATCTACCTCATAAGGTTGTTTTAAGATTAGATAAAATAATATTAGTAATGATTTTGGTACTTCAATTACAGAGAATTAAACATTTAGTGATATGCAATTAAAGATATAAAAATGTCTATCATTGATACTTTTATTTGGTCTTAAAATATTACATATTTAGAGAGAAAAAAGAGAACATTCTTTGTTACATAATTGTAGGAGATGCTTCATGTACTAATATTCCAATGGTGGTAATCTTGTTCTTTCAAACAAGGTTAAATTTGGACAACTCTAGAAAATAACTGGCAAGCATTCTTTAATGTACTATATGCATCAGATTGAGTAAATTTTATTGTTTTTTTTTACAATTTAAAATTTTGATCAACTTTGTAAGTGTATTTAGATAAGTAACCTGAAATAAAATAAATTACTTCTCTTGGAATTTATCTAAAAGAAATTGAATATTGGTTTATCTAAAAGTCAACGTGTGTATATCATACATTCACTAATTCTTTTTTGTGTAATTGTTTAATCCAGGATCAGATGTATCACAAACATAAAAATATACAATTATTTCACATATGGATCATGTAAAGATCGAAATCTAAGGAAAAAAGTTATGGAGTAACTTTTAAAATTAAATTATTTAGAAAATAAATTAGAAATTTCACTTCTAAGGAAAACTTATTCCAAATATAAGCAAAAGACATAGCTGCAAAGCAGTAAAACTATCTTTTTGAAAGTTTATAATAGAAATGCACAATGATAGCAATTCAAAAGACAACAGGGTAATTTAAATTTCAGTAAGTATGATATAAAAATTACTTTTAAATTCTTTTTAAAGCCATCACAAAATTATTTCCTGTCATAAAATAAAAGACGTTAAGATTTCTAATAAACTGCATCAGGCTGTGATGGAAAAATAAGAAAAGTTAGAGAATAAAAGAAAGATAAATCTTCAATATTTTTAACCCTTGCCTTGTTATATTGAAAGTACCTCTGTCCCTGGTCACCATAGATAAGTGAGATGGCCCCATATAAGCTTATATACCACATATACGTGTGCCTTTGAAACATATGAGATTGATGTCATCTTTTTCTCTTACACTGCATTTATATAGTGCTTAGTAATTTTACTCACAGCTCTGGCCCAGGACCTTATTTATCCTTTCATTCTCCAAATATTTATTAGAAACTACCTGTATTGCAGGCTCCCTTGAGAAGCCTCAATTATAGCTCTTAAGTAATCTGACCTTCTTTTGCTATCACAGAGGTTACACTCTTGAGTTAGAGAAGGACCACACAAAGTAAAGAGATTGTACTACATGTGAATGTAATGCATGCTGTGACCACAGGAGGCCATAGGTGGGAACAGGTAACAGAGAGTTGCTAGGAAGTGGCTTTATCCATGAGTCAGAAATGATACTTGACTCACAGTGTCAATTTGACTACTTATTTATTTTTCATCAAATAAGAAGATAAACATATTTTATTTATTTTTGTATGTTTTTAATAGGCAGGTATTATCTCTGGTCCCTGACTTAAGTTTTCACTGATGTAAGAATCGATGCTATTTATGAGCCTTTATAAATATTGAATTCAAAATTTGCTATTTTGAGGTGCTTTGCCATATATTTGGTTAAAAAAGACAGAGGTAAGGGAAGGGAAGGGGATGTAAAAAGAAATAGGATGTGTCATGTACATGTACCACTTCTACATGATTAATGTAATGATTATGTACTACAAATACACGCTAATAAATGTAAAAATTAAAAAATAAAAAGTTATACACCATATAAATGAAGATGATGATAATCAGGCCTTTTTCCTATTTTATTTAAATGAGAGAACCCAGTGCTTTCACACCGAACTACATAGGCAGTCCCATTTCTGTATGTATGTATGTTTGTATTATGTATGTATGTATGTATGTATTTATGCAAAATCTCTCTAGGTCACTAAATTGCTGATGGTGGGCTCCAAATTTTGATCTCCTGTCTCAGGCTCCCAGGATGCTGGGATTACCAGCTAGATTAATTGTTTTGTTTATAAGAAGGCAAGGGGGGGCCGGGGATTTAGCTCAGTGGATTAGCTGCCTGCTCCACAAGCTGTAGGTCTGGAGTTCAATCCCCAGTACCCCCCCCCACCAAAAATAAGAAGGCAAGGGGAAAATTTCATGAAAATTAGATATTAAATGAATTTGCACAATTGCTTCTAACCCATAATTTCTTTCTTAATCAATTGCTTATGTTTTTTGCAAAAATAGCCAACTTATTAGAACAAAATTTCATTGCCACTTAATGTCTTCCTGTTACTGGGTTTTGGAGTGTTGAAGTCTCCTTCTGCAGGTACTTTCTGTATTCTTTCTGTCTTTAGCAAAGACTTGATCAAGACAAGTGCAAAGGACAGCAAAGTTTTATTAAAAGTAAGAAAAGAGTCTCTGTGGAGCAAGTTTGGGCCAAGTAAAAGTAGGAAAAGAAGTACTCCGTACAGCATGAGGGCGGACCACCATGCAAGAGAGATCACAGTGGCAAAACCTCAGTGTGGACTGTCCTTTTTGTATCACCCACTCCTCAGGCTGGTGTGAGGTCTAGGACATCTAATGAAAAACTTATTCTCGTGAGAAGTCCACGTGCAGTGATTTGGGAGCTGTACTCTGCATGTGTCCTGGGATTTTGTAATGAACAGGTCACACTTACTTCCCCAGCCAGCTTTGCCACACCCCAATCTCCAGTCTCATTCTGGCAAATTGGTGTTACAACTAGACCTCATTACCATCCAAGTTGCTTCCTATGATATCAGAACTTGTAAAAGTAACTTGATCTTACTGCAAACTGTCAGTTTTAAACATAGGTGGTACTTTATCCTCTCTGAGATGCCACTGACTCTGGGATGCAATGTTACTTGTAAAAGATATTTTCATTTAAAATATTCAATATTTATTGTCAGTTAGCTTTATGTTTTGCACGTTTAATTTGAAAGAATTCAATTTTACATAGGGTTATAGTTTTGATCAACATATGCCTGCAGATAGGAAATTATAATCAAAATAAATTAGGTTTTTCTTATAAATTTTATACAGGGTACTATTTTTCTGAGTAATATTTTAATGCAGTCATAAATACCATCCTCAAAAACATTGGTAATCCAGTATTTTTTAAAATCTAATATGGGAAATCACTTTAGCAATAAGTTCTTAAAACAACTTGGCAATATGAAGATACCTTTAAATATCATTTCAGAAATTTTGCTAAATACTGTCTGATTCAGTTTCTTTATTGGTCGGTTCTAATAATGTACAGGAATCCTCCAGTATTATCTCTGGACTTTCTTAGAAACCACTGTCACCATGTTTTGATCTGGTATTTTAATGGTTTCCTATGTATAAATAATGGCACAAACGTCACAGTTGTTTTCTGGCTCATTGCTGCTGTGATACATTATTGATTTCAAAACATCTATAATTTCAAAGCTGTTAAAATGAAAAATCAGTGTCTTATGATTAATAAAACAGTAACAGTGAGCATATTCAGATATCATTCATTCAATAAGAGGCTTGATTTAACTTTGTATTAATCATAGTCAGGTGTTAAAGTCAGAGACCAAATTTTATGTTATATACCAGCTTTTTATAAAAAAAATAATTCAGGGGCTGAGGATTTAGCTTAGTGGTAGTATACTTGCCTAGCATCTGTGAGACGCTGAGCCCAATCACCAGTATTCTAAATATACAAGTTCAGAAATATATCATTTATTTTGGAATCAAAATAAAATTTCCATATATTCCAGCTCTTGTTTAAGTTAACATGGTGTATCCTTAACGCTTATCTGTAAAATGTCAAAATGCTTATTTGTCCTAATACAATGTAACATTCTCTGAACATTTCCTTGTAAAATATGCGACTTCTCTACCCCACCCCCAAGTTTTGCAAACCCTTTAGGAAACCAGCTCTTTCCAGTTATTGCTGTAGTTAACAGCATGGAAACCTAAAACAAGATTACTTTTCACAAGACATTTTAGCTTGTGTATTCCTGGAAATTTTGAAGAATGAAAAGATAATGAAGTAGACCAGGTTGTAAAAACCAAGGTGCAGACACCTGTGTTTATTAAGGCTGCTTCCTTGTTACTTTGACCCTCAGAAAAGATGAACATGGAGAGCAGTCGTCATAGCCACAATCCGAGATCTTTGCTACCTACTCCTTCCTACTTAGTAAGTCTCATTAAAAAATACTTTTAGAAAGTGCAACTGATGTGTATTTTAAATGGGGAAATAAGTTCTATTTGTCTTTAAGGATCATTTCAACATGACTCTGAAAATTCTGCTAAGAGAGACATAAAATAAGTGAAAGAATTTATTATTCATACATATCCTAGACACAGGATGCACAGCCAACTGACAGAAGAACAAATAGGAAGAGCTGCTTCCAGGGAGTCTGCTCAACTAAGCCAGTGAAGAGGAGAAGGGAGAGAGGAGAGAGAAGGACAGGAGGAGGCAGGAGAGTGTATGTTTTAGATACAGATGACAGAATTTCTAACAGACTGCCAGGAAGCTCAAACATTGTCTTTCCCTCTTCTTTATATTCTATCTTCATGATTATATTTCTGCAATGATAAGGGTACTGTATCTTAGAGTAAGAGATGCTAGTTATACTTAAAGAATGACAAGAATTGTATTTCTAATTTAAAATCAGAAATAAAGAAGTCTATCTAACTTAGTTTTTAACATACTTGACACTGCTTCTTTTCATCCACCCAAACCTGCTCCTGCTGCTCTTTTGCAAGTCTATTAATTGTTACTGGTTTTTTACAAGCTGAGTCAAAGTTTTGAGACTCATCTCTGACTTTCCTGTTTCTCTAAAGCTACATAATCTTCCCACAGTATATGAATTCTATACTCAGGGCACATTGAGAATTTGAGCATTTAACACAAAATGTGATTCAAAATATTTAACAATTTCATGATCCCATACCCAGCTTTCATTGGCAACTACTATCTTAAATTTTATATCTTACTCTTTGCTTCATTTTGCCATAGGGTTTACTACCACCTAATATTTTTACATGTTATCCTGTCATATAAATTCCATAGGACAAGGTTTTTTTTCTTTTCACTGTTGTATTTTCATTATGCAGCATACTGTCTGGTGCATGGCAGGCATCTAACACTCAGTGAACACACCAAATTCCTTTTGTCAAGATAAATATATTCTTTTTTGAGGCACATATCAAATGTACAAGATTCTGGTGAACATACTCAGCAGAATAGCTAGTATTTGCATGATAATCCAGTGTATCCATTTCCATGAAGATATAATATGTATCATATTTAGAGTCAAGGTAGAGTCTTTGATTTGTACTTTTATTTCCCTGAAAGTGTTTCCTTGATTTTATTTACCTTAATCTTCATTGTTCAATTTTAAAATTATACAAGTAGTACCGTATTGCATTGGTCTATTAAAATATTGTGAAGTTAGATTTGATGCTTAAAACTCTTTTTACTATCCTCTTTCTTTTTCCCCATCTTTGCCTGAATTTAATGTGTATCCTAGCAAAATTAAAAAGAAATTTTATATTTAAATACATGCTAAAATACATGTAAAAGGTTTTTAAATAATACCATAGCATGCATATAATTTTTATTTTCTTTTCACTAATATATATTTTTAATGTTTTTGTGAACCCATATGGGTCTAGCTTTTTCTATATAGTCGTTGCTGCATACTATTCCATGAAGTGAACAGACTAGATTTAACTGTTTCATTATTGTTGGACTCATTTTTCTCAATTTTTAATTTTTGCAAGCATCATTAAACACCTTCTTATGTCTCCATATGCAAATATGCATTTGCTTTCTCAGTCTTAAATACTTAGAGTTATTAATTTACAATGAATGTACATTTTACTGTTAACAAGCACAATATTGCTAAATTCTTGAATTATCTTCCCATCAGCAATGAAACAAAGTAGGTTTTCTCACTGTTAAGACATTATTGACAAATTAATGTTATTCATTTATTTTGTAACCTGATGGGTAAAAACTAAAATATTATTTTAATAAATTTATGTTTTTATGATTTATTACTACTAATGTATTTTTATATATGTATAGGTCATTTGAATTTCCTTTTAGTCATAATTTTTGCTGATTTTTATTTTACTTTTATCTTCATGTTTAATCAAACTATATATAATGTTTCATCATCTACAGTATGTTTAAAGATTATTTTCCTCTTTTCTGTTAAAATATTTAAATTTGGATGTTAAGTTCATTTATCTTTTGACACATGCATATGTGACAAAAATTACTTTACAATGAAAGGGAAAGATTATAAATAAAAGCAGGATAATGATAATATCAAGTGGGAGCACTTGGGTGTGAAATGTTCTTCTGATTTTATTGTTGATGGTTTCAGGAACTGTTTTTCAGTCCATGTATATTTTGAATGCATTAAATAATTTCTAGATATTTTTAGGCTCATTGTCTTCAAAATCCTGACTATATGTCATTCTTCATTTTTCCAGACTTTCACTCCTCACTTCTTTTTTTCTGTATCTTGATACTATCATTTCAGGGAACACCTAGGTCTTGCTTCTATTTTTCTCTCTGTATCTATTAGGACACTCATTCTTCTATTTGTGTTGTCCAATACATGAAGCTGCTCTCAAAAAAGGGTATTGTCTGCCCTGAATATTCTCAGGGCAAATATGTTTTGCCTCACTTCTTGTGATTTATTTTGAATTCATCATTGAGAGAAGTAGAGAAGCAAAGATAGAGAACAGCAATGAAAAGCTTTGAACAGAGATTAGGATGGTTATTTTTGTCATACTGAATATTTACACCGGTAAAAAAATTATTCTTACTGTCACAAGATTTGCATGTTTATCTATATACAATGAGTACAATGAATACTCTCTCCCTTTGATTTCTGTTTCATTGCTTTATTCACTGGCTGGAAATTATATATGTGACTTCTGCTGTGCACTGGGTCACTTAAATCAGTTTCTTTAAAATGAAAAAAGTGTTCGGTGATTGTAATCCTTTGAAGTACAAAAGGTGCATCTTGTAGTTTTCTTTATTCAGTGTCTAAGACAGCATTATGGTGGTGAGGATTTTCTTTGAGTCCCACTTCTTCTGAGTAAATAGTAGTTATTAAATCGACAGAATTTCTCTGCTCCTACTGTGATGTACACAAACACCAAAGCCTCTATTTTACTGGAAAATATCCAAAACCAGTGATGCTTTTAAATGTGATTGCTGCCTTTGTGACTTTAATACTAACATAACTTGGATGTCAGAGACTTGACTTCATGAACATCAAATAGCTTTATCCAATATTTATTAAGATATTGTGTTGGGATTTCCATGAAGTTATTTAGGTACCAAACTGCCCTGAAAACAATATTTGTCCTATTTTAAAACCCAAAATACAATATAAATGAAATTTAAACACTTCACTTTTATGAGGAGTCTCATAAAAATGTATTTTTGTATTTTTGGATTTGATCCATCTTAAAAATATTAAAAGCATGTATTTCTTTCTCTTCCAAGCTATGACTTATTCAAATATAAAAAAACAAGTTTCTTATATTTAATACAATTTTTAATAATTAAATGCATAATTTTCATTGGAATGAAACCTATGTATATTAAATTTCGATAATGGAATATAAATGAGAAGCATCATAGGAAATGTACACGGAAAATTATCATTTCTTCTCTATTCCACATTTATTTTATCTACAATAAAGAAACTTCTCCAACACCTATTCCCTGCCTCACGCCATGGGCCATAAAAATGAACAAATTTTATTATATCAATCAAGAACTCTAGCTACATATACTTTCATCAGTACTCACATGGATTTCAGAGTTCAGCATATATCAGAATCACCCTAAGGCCTTGCTAAGGCACAGATTTCTGATCACGACTAATGAGGTACTGATTCATTAGGCCTTGGACTGGCCCTGAGAATTTTTGGTTTTGGTTCATTTTCAGATGATGTTGCTCCTACAGATTAAGGGATGATACTTTGAAAATCACTGACATAAAGAAGTTCTGAGATTGAGCAAAATCAATAAAATAAATTTTACTTGGAATTTGGAATTAGGAAACCTTATCTTGGTGTAATACTGATGAAACTGGGTGGGAGATGAAATGGTCATCATGAATGTTATGGTTTAGATCCAAAATGGCCCCAAAAGTCTCAGGTCTTGGGAGGGTGATTGGATAATGAGGATGTTACACTTACAAGTGGATTTGGCCAGTCATGAGTCCAGTAACTGAATGTTCTCTTAGGAGGGGAGGCCTGGTTCAAGGTGGGTCACTGGGAGTGTGAGCTAGAAGGGTGTACTGTTGTCTCTGGAATTTCCCTTCACTGTCTGTTTCCTGGATCCAATAGGTTAAGCACCTTTTTTGCTGTTATTCTCCTTTATTATCTCATTTCTGCCTTTGAGCCTGCCAACCATGGGCTGAAAACATGAGCTGAAACCATAAACCTCTCCGCCTTTAAGTTGTGTCAGGTATTGCATCTTAGAAAGAGTAAAGTGGAGCCAATCCCAGTGCCCAGGAGGAGGGTCCCAGCTGCCATTCCACCACTCCTAGAACAGAGGAGGTGAGCCGAGCAGGAGTCAGCAGACCCCCCCCCCC
>NW_004624732.1:42519489-42534883 GCF_000247695.1 Heterocephalus glaber | reverse complement strand
AAAAATGTATAATTGATATTATGTAATCGGAAGTAAACGTCTAAAGGAGCAGGGGAAATGGGAGGGGCAGGGGAAAGGACAGAAGGGAACGAAAAAATAGGAGAAAAGGAAAAATATGGAAACAAAGTCTTTGCAAATAGGGAAGGGTGGCAGGGGAAGGGGAAAAAAAATAAGAACCAACATACTCATGTAATGGTACAAGTTCCCAATGATGTATGTAACTGTATTTTATACCTAAAATGTACCAATAGACTTAATGGGGGAAAAAAAGAGTAAAGTGACAATGGGTAATGAGCAAATAACGCCATTTTTCAGAGAAAGAAATAAATCAGTAACCAAGCAAATAAGAGGCAAAGAACAAGAATACACTGCTAAGCGGGGGGGGGGGGGGGGGACAGAAAAAAGAAATCTAGAAAGCAGTTGTTTGGATAATTTTCTAATTTTCTAGTTCTGACTATTTGATATGTCTGGATGCAATTCTAACTATAGATTTGAAAGATACTCTTTTGTAACTTTCTAATGAATATCGTAGTGTTTCGTTTTAGGCATCAAGTTTTCAGGAAGGTACAGATACTTATTTAACAAAATGACTGCTAAATGGAAAAAAAGAATATTTTTTCCTAAATTAGTCTTATATACAAAATAGTGTTGTGTATATATTTTAAAAGTAACTGTCTTTGTTTTTACTACAGCTAAGGCAGAACACTAAAACCCTTCACTGACCAATTTATAATAGAAAATAACATTATACTGTTGATTTAAAAAATTTGAGAATCTGTCTTTTCCTCTAGAATGAGAATAAGGAACTTCGATGATTTTCTACTCCATCCAATTTCCTCCCACGTAATGATGTAACAATGAATGAATTAACAAGTGAATAATGCACAAGTGAATAAAAAGTAACAATGTTTAGATTAAAGAGAATGTAATAGCCTTTGCTGATAATGTTGGCTAAGCACACTTGTTGGTTTTTGTGTTATTCAGGTCATGGAAAACTAATATTTTCAGTTTCTAAGGTCTCTAAATAAAACCAACAGTTGTTTTGCAGCAGGTTACAAGAGGTGAGACTAGTCAGGCCATAGTGTCCCACAGATATTGATCATAGGTTATACCTATGTGAGTAATCACATAGAAAGAAGTCAACAAAAGCTGAAATATGGTAGAAAATATATTAGGAGATTCATCTGTTTATCAACCAGTTACAAAATCTCAGTCTCTAACGACAGCTTTTGTTCTCATTTTAAAGGGTTGGGAGTTGGCTCCAGCATCTCAGCTTCATGCTTCAGATCTGCCTGTGTGTTGCAGGCAGTTCTGCTCCATTCATATTCACTTTAAGGCCTAAATTGGAGGAACAGAAGCCAGCTGGGCATGATTATTATCTGGTAGTGGTCAAAAGCTCCCTAATGGAATTGACAGAACTTTGTGATACTTCTGGAAGTCTAAACTCACTAACAGTTATATTTACTTCTCACTTTCTCATCCTAGGGCTCAGAGAAAATCACGCGTTCATCTATCACATCTATATAATGGAACTATTCTTCCTACGTGGAGATCAGGATGATTTTTTTTTTTTGCAGTACTGTGGATTGAACCTAGAGCCTTCTGTCTGAGCTACATACCCAGACCTTTTTTGTTTTATTATTATTATTTTTAAATGTTGACACAGAGTCTCACTAAGCTGCTAAGTTGCCTAGACTTCACTTGAAATTTTGGTCATCCTGCCTCAGGCTACAAGAGTGCTAGGATTACAAGTTTGCAACACCATGCTCAACTAAAATAATTAATTTTTGTTCAAAAATATTGAATCTATTTTGAGCCCCAATGAAAAAGTTATAGTACTATTTATAAACTCAAGGCAAACACTTTTACATGTTATTTCAAAATTTAAGCCAGAGTTGAGCTAGAACTCAGATTCTTACAAATAGAACAGTTTGTGGGTTTGTCTCCCATTCCCAATTATTATGGATGGTTCAACATGTGTAAGATGATATATGTCAAGAGTTCATTTGGGGAAATAGATCTACTCCAGTATTTCAGAGGAAATGTAATAGGGAGAAGTGGTAGACGAGTGTTTGAAGAAGATTAAAGAAAAGGAAATGATGGTCTTATCTAAAGAAGAAAAAGGAAAAATAGATGTAATACTCAAATTCAAAAGGAGAATAAGTCTTCATGCTAGAGTTCATGAGCTAATGCTTGATGAGATTCTTTTAGGAATTCTTGCACAGCTGCTGTTGGAGCCATCACACAAGTTCATGGTTGATAAGTATAGAACTCACACTGAAAAGGCACCTGCATTTGCAAACTTGTGAAAGTCCAGTATCACCATCCTCTCTTCATTACCTGCAATTTTTGACACCTATCAAATTGAAGGAGCCAGAAACAGAAAGCTTCTTCCTTCTTCCCACTTTCTGATTTCCTATTCAGTCTACTACTAAGAACTCAGCATCCCACCCCCCAAAAAAACAGCTCCCAGTGGTGGCCTCGGGAATATAATGTGCTGAGCACGATATTGCTAAAACACATAGCAAAGTCAGAAGGATGGAGTTGAGGGGTCAAGAAGAGCGATCTACACAAAGTACTGTGATTCCTTAGCTGGAGCAAGACAGAGGCATTCTATAGGAGGACATAAGGAGAGGATAAAGAAATGAAAACAGTACAGAGATAAGCTACAGCTTCTCTTGCCCTGCCAGCCCTTTGGAATGTTTGATCTCTGGTTAAAATAAGTGGGTTCAAGCTAGATGCCAGGAGCTGAAAGAATTTGGTTCATGAACTGAACTATGGGACCTGAGGAATGAGCCTTGGTGCTTCAGATTCAGTACAGTGTTGTACATGAAATACAACACTTGCAAACTTCAAGGGCTGATAATAAGTCTCAGGACAGACTTGGCCTAGTGCCTGGAAAAGAATGTCAGAAGAGAAAACCATTGTACCCCAATAGTCATAACACATATAAGATACCACTACCCTTCACATTCTCCTCCATAACAGGATGGGAAACAGCCTTCTAGAAGGGGTGAATTTCTTATGAAGTTTAAATCCAGTGGAGATTAATGCTCAATAGCACATAGTATTGTTATAGCTCAAAATCTGAGACAGTTTATAAAACTATAACCTTATGAAATAGAATGAAACTTGCCTATTTAACCAGACTTTATTTTTCCCAACCCCTAAAAGTATCTATATTTTTGATGGATTCTAGATGCATACAGAAGTACATACGTACATGTCTTGTACACAATTTAAAACTGGCTTGAAAAGCAATGTTTAACTTTAACTATTGTATGCACTTTGATATTTTGTATGTTATCTATTTTGTTATTTCTCTTCTTTGAAGAATTCCAGTTGTGAACCATTTAATTGATGTCATGAACATTGAAGTGTCATAAATAACATTTCCCTCAATTTGAAAAACACTGATCACCTCCAATTTTTCTCTCATTGTTAAGAAAAATCAGACTCAGCTTGATCAACAAATCTCTATGAATTTCCTAATGTCCCAAATGTTCCTTCTACTTAGAGTTGCCTCATGTTAAACCGTATTTAATAGCACTAGAGTTTTCATCTATGTTCTTAGTGAATTATTCACAATGATTATAACTATATGTTTGAACTACAATGTTTTATGGGTTTATGTTTTTTTCATAAGGAAATTGTTAGCCCATTAAAGATGGGGCTATATCCAATACTTTGTCTCCCACAGTAAGAGTAAAATGTAATCAAAGAATTCTAAGGCTCAATGAGGGTATATTTAATTGAATGGTAGAGGAAGAATTATAAAGACAAAATTTTTAAATGCTTCTAAATGATAGTCAATAAGCTTGGATTTCCTTCTTTCCAAAAATAAAATATAAATCATAAGGTTTTGTCAATAATAGGGAAAAGTTAACATTTCATCTCTCTCTTTGATATAAACTCTTGACACAGTAACCAGGAACTTGAAATATTTGGGGTTTGAAGTTCTCATTACTATTAATAAAAACTTTTATATTTATAAAAACAGAATTTGAAACAGACAAGACTTCGGACCACATGACCAGCTCACAAATTTCTCACATCTGTAGAGTGGTGGTGTACCTGAACAGCTTACTACTTATACAAGAATCATGTTCAACTAAAGTGTTTGGATTCTACAAAGAAAACAACTGGTAGGCTGACTTTATTTGAACAGAGACTTTCAATTCTGCCTTTCCATCAAATAAAATTTTTATGACTTCAGCATAAACCCTCAAAAGCTGGGGTTTTAATAGAAATGGCAATGTAGTTTTAAATGTTGTACCCTTGGGCACTGCTTGTGTTATCAGGAAATTCAATGTCACTTGTAGCAATTGAATAATGGAAATATTGATAGTGAGATATCATTCAATGTTTAGCTATTTGACAAGTTTGTTTTGGGGAGAAAATACATTTGTCGCCACTCACATTTAATACATACCGAATACTTGTAAAATTGTACTTATAAAATAATCAGTTTAAGCCTATGCATTTAAATGTATTATTTACACAAGTCTAAGTTTAAGACTCAAAAGTATGGTAAAGTATATGTATTACAGAAAAGTTTAATACTTTATCTGCAAAAAACCTGATACAGTATAAAGAATACTGTACTCTGAGAATAAAACATTATTGTAAGAACAAAATTTGACATTTATTGGCTGTAAGGTATTAACAAATCACTTAATCAATTTAAATTTCAGTATTTTTTCAGCAAAATGGAAACAACATTGATATACTTTAACACTTTTGAAATTCAAATGAAATATAAGAAGAAATTTTTAAGTGTACAAAGTAGATAAATAATGTGTTATATATTATATTCATATTCAATATAATCATTATAAATATACTATATTGTAATACATAGGAAAAATCATAAATTTTAAGAATTGTTAAGAACCTAGCATGACAATAACAGCTTAACATCTATATAGTTCTGTAAATATTTCTTTTTCATTATTTATGTCTAATAATTTAAACTAAAAAGTTAATTTTTGTCATTAGTATTGTACCCTTGTAAATAAGTATATATGGGTGTATGCATAGATATGTACATGTATACACATACACATAAGTATATTTTTAGAAAAATTATTTGAAGTGGCTATATTAGGTAGTATTGGTGAAATCATGTGCAGTTAGTTGTCCCTAACTTTATGCCACATTTCGTCCTTCCAGTTGTGAATTATATTTATCAATGTAAAAATCTTTGATAATTGAAAAAGTTTTATTGTTGAAAAATTATATTGATCTTTCTAAAAGCATATATTAGCTTAGTAGAATAGTTAAGCGCTTTAAAATAGTTATTAAACATTCAATTTATACCTCATTTTTTCATTGGAAATTAATCTCTTTCATTAGTATGTATGATTATTTTCTGAGCCTTAATCTTCTCATTTGGAACATGGGCAGAATAACACGTCATGCAGATGTTTTTATTATGGTAATTAAATGAGATAATTTAACTTAGATCCTAGATAAAATTATTAGTGAAATGCCAAAGAACAAGTAAGAAGGAGCATTGGGAGCTTATTAGGCTGCACAGCATGCCTGTTTAAAAATCTAAAGTATTATAACAATAAAATTATTTAAAATCATGATATATCACTTCACAAGTTACATTATAATTTTTCCTTTTTCTTTTGAAATTCATTCTACTAGTAAATATCCATTAATAAATTAGTATATCTTGCTGTTACTGGGAGGTGAGGCTTTAAAGGAACATACGTGCCTTATAAAAATTTTTAAAATTTCAACAAATAAATTATTTAATGAAAATTGTTTATAATTTTAAAATATATATGCTTTGCACATACCACTCTAGTAGTATCCAAAAGCAATTATTAAATGTATTTCTATAGATGAGTATATAAATATACTGTGATAAGTCCATACAAAGTAATACTTCTCAGAAACATAAAAGAACAAACTATTGTGACATGCAATAATTTACGTAGGTCTAAAAGTGCTATAGTTTGAATCTTACATACCCTCCAAAGCCTACATGTTGTAGGCTTAGTATTCAGCTTGGTGCTTTGGGGAGGAGGTGGAACTTTTAAGTGATAGGGCCCAGTGTTTGGTCCTGCAGTCACCAGTGGTGTGCCTTTCAAGGGACACAGTTCCTTTTTCCTTCTGTCTTTTGCTTTCTGGTCAAGAGGTGAATGACTTTGTTCTGCCATGTCCTCCCATCTTGGCCATCCAACATCTCCACAAGAAACCGAAAAACAATGAATCCACCTGATTATGGATTAACACCTCTAAAATAATAAGGTTAAAAAAGTCTTTTCTCTTTATAAGTTAATTTCCTTAGGTATTTAATATAGTGTTAGAAATCTGTCTAACATACATGGGCAAGGTGCTCCCAGATAAAAACTTCATTTCAAAAGTTTGTATATTGTATAATTCCACTTGAACAAAAATCTGCAAATCTTAAAATTATAATAATTAGGAAGAAATAGTGATAGTCAAGGTGTAGGCTTATGTGGGGGTTAAATATAGCGCAAAACGAGGAATTTTGTTTTAAGTAGAATATTAGCATATCCCTCTTGTTGTGGTAGTCACAGATCTATACCTGTGAAAAATCATATACTCTACACATACTCAAACCCAAAATAGTTGCTAGAAATCCTAGTGAAATCTGAATAAAGTCTGTAATTCAGTTAGTAGAGTTATAACAATGTCACTTTTCTCATTTTGACAGCTGTGCTTTGGTTTTATAAAATGTTATTTTGGTAGTTAGGATGCAGTGTCAGCTTGATTGGCTTTATGATCCACTTAGAGAACTGGTGGAACTCATTTCTTGATGTGTCTGGGTGGGACATGTTGGAGACAATTCTACTTTCAGGGAGGAAGTTTTAATCTTCCAGGCAAAAGATGCACTGAAAATGTCCTCTTTTTTTAATTTTGAAAGTGCAATGTAGTAATGTGATTCAGAATCCAGTTGTTCTATATAATAACACAAAGAGGTTGGTTATGCTGTAAGTAGAGTTGCATATCTGCAGATTGTGCTTTCCTTAGAGGAATTTCCAAGCATGGATTTAGAATATGCTGTCTCTGAAAATTATACCAAGCCCTTGAGAGAAATTCTTGTGAAAATAATGGCCATATGATATTAGCAAGAGACTTCTAATGACTTAAAGAGCTCTCAAACACAATTAACTTGAGCTTGAAAAAGAAAAAGTCAACATTTTTTTCCATTTTCCATTGGAAATAAATTGCACTTGGTTGATGTCTCACAATACTATGAAAGACAATTTGTTTTTGGTTTGGTCAGGAAAGGAGCTGATATAAAACTATTGTGATTCATTTGAATTTTTCTTTGGAAGGCATTTGGGCCATTTCTAGGTGGAGTTGACTAAAGAAGGTGAAAATATTCATGAAAATGATACCAAGAGGAGGTTAGAACTGAGAATGAGAAATGAACTTGATTAGACCTCGAATGGAATTAAGGAGAGATCTTATCTACTCTATTGTAGATAGGAGGATTCTCCTGCTCAAGAATATTCCTTTAACTGAAGGGTTAGGAGGCAGAAAAACTTACCAAGATCACGCAATGACAGAAGGTAGAGAAAAATTATTTTATTTGGAAAATCTTACTAGTAAGGACTAGTTTATTTGGTACCTTTGAATTATGAGATTGACATATTTAGTGTCAGTTATCAGTTACACACAAGGTTTTATTTCTACCATGTATTAATTTTCAACTTTCTCTTCTCTAGATTAATGAAAAACTTATGCCCATACTTGAGACATGGGACAAGAGCAAAAAAGAACATTCGAGGACATTTTCTTATCTGCTATAACTAAGGAACAATTTTATGTGGAGGGAATAGATAGGTCGGCAAAACAGTCCTAATGAATGAGACAGTATATCCTGCAAAACTTACCTGCCAATGTGAAGAACTCATTGAAATAATACAAAGGGAAGAAGTCTTAGGATCATGCAACAAGAATCACTTTGGAAAGTCGAAGAAGCCTCTTCCCTGGGGATATCATTGAGTCTCTAAATCAAGTATCATCTGCAGATAATGCTGTAATGAATCTAATGATTATGCAATTCATAAAACTTCTGTCATTATTTAAGATAATTTAGCCATGTTTATTTATTGTTACTTCCAAAAAAAAATCACCAAAAAATATATTGTAACATAAATTGGTCTATAAAGAGATAATTTGTTCCTAGTTCATCACAGTGCAGTGACTGAAAGTGTTTGCAACATAATATGGATTTCCTAGGAGAAATAGACATGCAAGATTCTCAAATCAGATCAAAAGTACATAGAGTTTAATGTTTTACCTCTGTAACACTGGCATATCTTTTTTGCTGCAACTGACACTCCACAAATTTTACATTACCAAAAATGTATATATGCAATGCTTTTGTTCCAAGAAGCTTAGAACTCCTTGAAAGCACCTCTCAATCCTCCTCATTATATTTCTCCGAAGTTGTCAGGTTATAAGTATTATTATTCATATTTCATATAAGACAGGAGCAATTTAAAACTCTTATGCTCCCATTTATCTAAAAAGATGAAACTATTCACCCCAAAAAGACTAAATATAACTTGGCAGTGAAATGTGTTGATCCTGAGTTACTTTAAAGTTCAATTCATAAAGCGACTAAATGCCTTTAAGTCTTCAGGCTTTTTATCCCCTTAGTTTGAAGATACAAAAACCTGGTAAGGAAGAAAGTGGAAGAAACTATCCAATGCTCAATTTAATAAAATCTCTGAATGCTAACATGCATTTATATGTCCCAGTTACACTATTCAAACAACAGTGTCACCCTGCAAGATTACATCAATACATTATATTACATAAAGTAAAAATGACAATTAAATAATATCATCAAATAGAAAAATGTTTTATACATCATTTTAACTATGATATTAGTCACAGTTATAACAGATTTCATAATTTTATATTGACTCATTTGAGGTGGTTCACTTACTCTGCCCAGCATTTTTTGGACTAATAAATGCATATTTTGAGAGACCACTTGTCATGTTGAGAAACACAGTGTGTGGGCAGAAATTATCTATGTTAACCAATTGAGATGTTTCGTTTATTAGTAAAGCAACAAGTACTAATAAGTATGAGCAAAAAACTGCTCATTCTTATGGAAATCTTCTGTGAGTATTAGTTCTCATCTTTTAATACTAAATGTTGAGCATACATTGAGTTTTCAGTTAACAAATTCATGCCAGGCACATTATAATTATTTAATGGGTATATCCTTCCCACACAGACTGGCACAAAAATCTAGTGCTTTAAATTAATGAGCTAAATTTGCAAGTATTCCATCACTGTTGTTTAAATAGTCAAACATTCTTTATCTTTTTAAAACAAATCAGAAGTGGTATGTCTTCCACAGATTCTCAAAGGAACTATATACATATACATGTTTAATTTACTTTTTCTAAAATCTTATTAAAAAGAAGTAATTAATTTTTATAACGACAGATTTTTAAACAGTATTACTGGAAAATGAATCAACTGTAACTCACATGCTTTGTAGATTAATATATGTTACTAGGAAATTCATTTTGCTGGGCACATTTATCATTTTAAGTTATTACTTTCAATGTCCTTACCACATAAAGCACGTTAAATACTATAAGGTCATGACTCAAAAAAGTTAAATATCATTTCCAGTAATTTTTCCACCTGAAATTTAGGAAGTCTCAATAAGTAAAGATTTCTATGATTTAGACCAAAAATCTAAAAAGATTTAAAAATGTTTAGTTTTGTTTCTATCTTTTTGCTCTTTGCTTCTCAACTTTGTGTGTCCCCGATTTAGAGTTTAGAAAAATTAGCATACATTTGAATCTATGTTCATATGGAAGTAACTGAGGCACCCTCTCCACAGACATCTGTATTCATCAAAGGTCTACTCAAGGCATTGGGCCACTCCTCCAGTCAGAGTTCCCTTCCCCATCTTCCAGGTTGTTCTTATGTTGTAGTCAGAAGCTTATATTACCAAAATGAGATTCTCAAGTGACACACAATCTAAGAAATAATGTTTATTAAAGTTTTTCACAAAAACCCAAGTATCTGTCTTATTATTCTCAGCACTGCTATAGTTAGGTTTTTCTAATTTGTAAGTTCGATATATCTAGAAGTATGAAACTGGATTTTTCATATCAGAATAAAGTTTATTTTATACATATGAAAATTATTTTGGAAACTTGTTAGTCTATAATGAAGAATTTAAGCCAAAAGTTTAGAGTTGTTGCTCATTAACCTCAGTTTTTCTAGAGAAAATACAAATGTTTTTCTCCATGTGAGTTGTGTGGATAGCTTATCTCTAAGGATTATAGAATTGTTAAAGTTGGACATGATGTAATGGTGGCTAAACATTGAGGCAGATTTAAGAACATTCTTCTTTAGGCTTTTAATGATAAAGGCCAGATAGTTGAACTTGGAGTTTGCTAGCCTTTAGGGTCAAAGGTCTTCAGAGAGAAGCACCCATGTTAATGGCTTAATGGAAAGTAGTGGAGACATCTGACAAAGGGAATTCATTTTAGTAGCACTTTAAAGAAGTGAGAATTTGGAAAGAAGAGCTGACATCCTGACAAGTCAGAGGTCGAGGTGGTAATGGACTGGATGTCTCTTGAATTACTGGGACTTCAATTTGGATGATTTAGTAAAAGATACACTTAAGGCCATTATGAATAGAGCACTCAAGGGTGTCATTATCTCAATACTCTCAACTCTCCTACTTCAAAATGTACTTCTAGAAATTGTCACTTCCTCCCATTTATTGGCTTTCCCTATAGCGCTTGCATGGATCATTACTGTCTTACCTTCCGAATCAGTATGCCATATAACAATGTTCCCTCCCACGGTTCATCTTCTAATTTTCACACAGAATTATTTTTCTAAGACATAAATTGCATAAAATCATAAGTGGTTAATGAGAAGGTAAATTGCTTAAACTTTAAAGGACATCTATGTGGTTGCATATATCAAAAATAAACTACCACACATCATTTAACTAAACAGTTCTTTCTTAAGCATTTCTTTTATCACTACAGTTACCAGTGCACGCTATGCAAAATAGCATATGCAAGAAAATATTTATTGCAATGCAGTAGAGATGGAAAAGTTTTGAGAAAAGCTAAATGTTGAACAATTGATTATAGTAAAGTCATACAAGGAAATTTATGTAGGTACTAAAATGATTGAATAGATCTATATGTATAACATCCACTGTCTCAAATTTATTTATATTTTGGCGAACAAACAAGGTATATAACAACATGTAGAGAAAACATACAAAAAGTGTGGAGGAGTAAAGAAGAAAGTGTTCATAACAACTGTTTCCTCCAAGGATGGATCAAAGAGGAAAAAAGCAGGTGGGAGAATTGTTCTTAATTTTTTTAAAAAATAAAAGATCTGAGCAGACATTTCTCCAAAGAAGATACAAAAGGGCACAATAAGCAAATAAACACTCCAAATATTTTTAGACCCTAAAGTAATAAAAAATTAAACAATGAGATGTTCTTGATAATCACTAGAATGACCACAATAAAATTACAGATATTAATGAGTGGTAGCAAGGATGTGGAGAAATCAGAACCCTCTTATGTTGGTGGTTAGATTTTTAAAAGGAGCGATCAGTTTGGAAATAACTTAATGATTCATCAAAATGTTAACCATAGTGTAACTTTATAAAACTACAATTCTACTCAAGAATATTGAAAGCAGATGTTTAATCAAATATTTGAACATGATTGCTCATAGAAACAATTTGATAATTAAGTGTAAAAACAAACTGAATACCCAACAGCTTATAAATTGATGAAATGGAGTATACCCATAAAATAGAATACCACTCAGTGATTAAAAAGAATAAAACTCAGATACAAGCTGTAATATAGATGAACTTCAAAAATCACTAGCTTTTATTTGTATAATCCCATACAATAAAGTTGTTGATTCCATTTATATAAGATACCAAGACTAATTTTTAGAGATTGAAGTTAAAGCTGGGGTGATTGAAGGAGAGAGTTTGTATTAATGGTATGGGGTTTTCTTTCTATGGTAATGAAAATGTGTTAAAATTAGATTATGGTGAAGATTGCACAACTCTGTGGATAATGTATATTAAAACCTGCTTTGTTGTCTACATTTATTGGTTAATTTCATATATAAATTATATCACTAAAAAGAATGGAAATCATGGTAAATATATACTTATTAAGAATGTGGTTATGTTAAAAAAGTTTTAAGAGGGCTGGGTGTTTAGCTCAGTGGTTCCACCGCCTGCCTTGCAAGCGTAAGGACCCGAGTTCAATCCCTGGTACCAAAAAAAAAAAAAAGTTTTAAGAAAGTGTTTGACCTCTTAAAATATTTTCTTTAATTACTTTTCTGACCTTCTTTGCAAATATTTTCTGTAGTTTATGAATTTGGAATGAGTTCTTTGAAACAACTAATTGCCTATTAATTTAGTGAAACAGATGGCTAGAAAGAGTATCTTGCTCTAAATTGATCAAGGAAATCTCTCATCAGTTTTTAAAGATTAAAAAAGACACTCAGTATTCATGTCCAAGTTTTTGTTTGAACACCTGTCTTCAATGTTCCTGGGTCAGAAAGCTCTGACCCTTTTTTCTCAAAGATTAAAAAGTACATTCAAATTATATGACTGAAAGAAAAAAATGTAATATGATCTGCTATAATGCAGAGAATTTTTTAAAGTAAAAAAGCCTCATATAAGTATTGGCTTGGTAGTTTGGTGAGTTGTATATAAGAATAATGAAGAGAAGACATATCTATAGTTGTAGCTATTGGGTATAATTATATTCTTCCTATGATTATTAGTAAAGAATTCACACATTTATAAATTATCAGTATAAGGTACTGATGGACCCATGAATGAGACTTAAACATATTTAAACTTCATTTATAATTTTATTACAAAATTTTAAATTCTGATTGATGGTAGTTATATTAGGATTCTTCAAAGAAATGGAAAAATATATTTATATACATTTATTACAAGATATTGGCTCACATGACTTGTCCAAAATCTTGATATATATACATACACACATATGTATATATGTATATATATTGGCTTGTGTCTAGATGTCCCCCCAAAAGTCTCATGCAGCCTTTTTTGAATGTAGCTAAATCTGGAATGTATGCTGCTGGGCTTAAGGGTGTTTGATTAGTGAACCACTACACCTGAGAAATTGATTTATCACCACCCTAATCTCAGTAGTCTGAATAAGATAAAAGGAGCAGAAAAACACTATTAAGGTCCCTTGTTGCTCTTGGTGTGTTCAACTGCCATGAACTGTTGCCACCCTGCCCCTCTGCCACCCTGCCTTGGAGCCTACTGATTATGAACTGAAATCTCTACAAACTGTAAGCCAAATAAACCCTTCCCTTTTAAACTCTGGGTGCCAGATATTTTGTCTCAGTAATGAGAGAAAGATAGCAGACCAAAGACCCGGGAGAACCACCAGTGAAGACTAATTCCTAAGATGCTCACTATGAAATTTCCTCTTGCTTGGAAAGGCTCATCTTTTTGTTCTATTCAGCATTGAGCTTCTTAGATGAGATACATCACATTCTGGATGGCAATGTGCTAGATCCTTAATTCACTGATTTAAATGGAGAACTCATCCAAACACAAACTCTCACCTGAAATATGAGTTTTACCAAGAGAGTAGTTTAAAAGATATTACTCACATGAGCTGAGTGTCTATCTCAGTGGTAGAACACTTGTCTGGTATATACAAGGCCCCCTGTTTGATCCACAGGATGACAAAAAACAGTTGACACCTTTAGAACCATACGAAATGAACATTTTCCCACAAATTATATATTAATTCTCTAATCATTTTTACTGAGTTTACTTATTTGCAAGGTTACTTTCTAAGTAAATTTGTTTTACTACTCTTTTATCACTCTCTGTTTTCTATCTTCCATAATCTTCACATTTTGAACCAAAATGATTAGCCAAACATAAAAAAAACATACTTTTGTATGCTATAATTTCATGTGTCTTTTTCCCTAAAATCAAACACACTCCCAGAAATATAAGTATTTTTATAAATGAATAAAAAATGGAAGATGAAAGCTGTAAAATGTATGTATATATATTATGAAAGGAGAAAAAAACAAAGAAGATAATGAAATGTGAATTTTTTTGTTTTTAAGAAATCATTCTTGTTGTGGTGATGTACACTGGTAATTTCAGCATTCTGAGTAGCTGAGGCAGAAGGATTGCAAATAAAAGCCCAGCCTGGGTAATTTAGCAAGATTCCTATAATAAATGAAAAATAAAATAAATCTGGGGATATAGTTCAGTATAAAGGTTCTGGCATCAATCTCCAGTAACACAAAAAATTAATTAATTAATATGGGGTAAATTGAATCAATTTGGAATCATATATGAAATTAAAATCAAAATGGATTAAAGATCTAAACATTAAAATAAAAACATTAAACCTTCTGGAAGAAAAAATAAGTAAGACAATTGAAGACATAGATGTGGGAAAGGATTAATTACACAAGAAATAGCGAAAATCAACAAATAGGACTAGGGGTTAAACAGCTTCTGTACAGCAAAAGAATCAACCTATTCTGTAGGTTGAAGAGAAAACCTACAGAATGGGAAAAAATTTTGTCAGTTACTCCACAGACAGAGGACTAATATCTAGAATATACAAAGAACTCAAAAAAATTAAATGACCTATAATTAAAGACCCAGTCATCAAATGGACAAAAAAAAAAAGAAAAAAGAAACTTTACAGTAGAAGAAATAGAAATAGTCAACAGATATATGAAAAATGTTCAACATCTGTGATCATTAGAGAATTGCAAATTAAAACAGCCCTAAGATTTCATCTTACTCTGGAAAGAATGGAAATCATTAGGAAATCAAACAATAACAAATGCTGGTGTGGTTGAAATGAAAGAGGAAGCCTTCTGCAAACTAGTACAAACTTTATGGAAATCAATATGGAGATTTCTCAAAGAACTAAAATTAGAAATTCCATACAACCCAAGTATCCCCCTACTAGATACCATACTACAGTGTTACTTGCATATCTATGTTTATAGCAGCACAATTCATAATAACTAAATCCTGGAAACACCCTGTATACCCATCAAGAGATGATTGCAAAAAGAAAATGTGATAAAATTTGGCTATAAAAAGGACAAATTTGAGATATTTGTAGAAAAATAGATGCACCTGGAAAATGTAATGTTTAGTGATATCAATCAGATACCCAAGCTTAAATACCATATAGTTTCTCTCATTTGAGTGGGGAAAAGTACAAAGAAAATGATAAAGGATGGATACTAGAACTCAATCGAACTCTTGAACAAATGAACTTAACAGATGTTTACAGAGTCTTCCACCCCACAAAATCAGAATACACAT
>NW_004624732.1:42469934-42486756 GCF_000247695.1 Heterocephalus glaber | reverse complement strand
GGTAAAAATGATCATTTAAAGTTCTATAGGTCTTTATTTTTATGCTACTTACATTTGATTAAAAAATAAAATCCATTCCCCAGATGCCATTCTTTTGCTTTTAAACCGGAATGATGTATTGATTCAAGTGCTTAATTTTTAAAACACTTTCTTGTTGAGAAATTAGTCTTCTGTCAGCTTCTCTACTGTGTATGATTGGAATTCATGGCATTCTATCTTAGAGGCTTAGGTTTCATCTTTCATTCTATGGTTTTTAGGTGTGAGAAAAGCTGCAGCATCTTTTCCCTTACAACAATTTCCTTACTAATAATTCCTTTAGCCTGTGTGTCTAATACTGAATGAGCATTATTTGCAACTGTAAATTTTCAAAGTATTTTATGTTCTGCTGGATTTTTTTAGGCCATATGGCATAGTCATTAATTACGTATTCCTTGTTCCACCTGGTAACCTTGACTCAGTTTAGGTAGGGGATGTACTTCAATTGCAGATTTTTTTCAAACCAGGCCTACATTTTCCTTGATTCTGCTACATTCTCACACTCATGACCCTCATGAATCTAATAAAATATTTGCACATTTTCTACTCATGTTTCAACATATAGAAGTGAAAGTACATTTCCAGTGGAAGGTCAGCACCATGACCTTGTCAACATTATCTTCTATCATGATTTTTTAAACAAACATTTGCAACTATTCACTAATGTGTTGATTGGTTTCCAAAAGTTAAGATACTCAATTGTTTCATATGAATCATTTATGTAACCTCTCAGAACCCCAATTGTTATTCTCACTTTACAGATAATAGTACCGAACCTTAGAGAGGTTGAATGTCATCCCCAAAATTGAACAGTTAAGAAGTAATAGATTCTTGGGCTGGGGGTTTAGCTCAGTGGTTTTGCCACCTGCTGTGCAAGTGCAAGGACCCGAGTTCAATCCCCAGTACCAAAAAAAAAAAAAAAAAGAAGTAATAGATTCTTTGGGTTGGGGGTGTAGCTCAGTGGCACTACACTTGCCTGGCAAGCACAAGGTCTTGAGTTCAACCTCCAGTACAAAGCAAAAAGAAAAAAGTAGCAGATTCTGGATTTATTTATGTCAGTTAAGTATGAGCTCCCATGTTCTTTACCACTGGGAAAAAGTTGTTTTATAGGAAAGAACATATGAGTAATGAAAATGATCCACTTTTAAAAGAGCCATCATTTTAAAAGCAATAAAAGCAAACAACAGATACTAATATTTTAACAAAAATTGATTCCTTTGCATAACTCAGTTTTTTCACCTTTGGCTTTTGCTTATTTATTTTTTATTCTCCTTGCAATCTCAGAAAACTAAGGTCTTGCTTTGTTTTAAGAATTTTTCTGCTCATAATAAAAAAATTATTAAAATATTTTATTCACCATGGGCTGAAAAGTCCATGCTGTATAATATTAGAGGGAGGTAGTAGTAGAGAAATTATTCTGACTTATCAGTCAGTTCAATTAGAGAATCCTGTTACTAAGCAGCAACTATGAATTTGGAGAATACTGTTGCTGAGAAACAGCTATGAAAAGTTAGACCAGATGCATACGTTGGATCTCTCATATTGGATTAAATTATTTTATCCAAGTTACCATTAAGCCTTAGATACATCATTTGTAAAGGAGTTAAAATTTCTTGTCAAATAAGCTTACAAGAGAATTAAATGAGAAGATTTATGAGAAGCCCCTTGCGGGTGTAGAAATCAAATGAATGCCATTATGTGTCCCTTACAATGCACTTCCTACCCCCTCGATCTCAGATACATCAGATCATGTCAGCATGGTGCACCACACAGTTCCAGGCCCACAGCAACAAAGCATGAAGCAGCCTTCTCTCTCTCCCATTTCTCTACCTGCTGTGAGATCTCTTTTCATTCTCATGTCATTGGCTTGGGTTTAAACTTTTGTGGATGTTGGCATTTGTGTGTGTGAGATTATTTTTTATTTACTGGCTTTTAATAACTGAATTCATACTCATTATTTTTATTTACTAGCTTTTAGTGATTGATTTTTACTGTGATTCTTTGTCATTCCAAGTTCTCCAAGGTAAGAACCTCAAATTCCATGTCCTTCACTTTGAAATGTGCCCCATGGATACTAAAATAAACTGTAAACACATAATTAGCTCTCTTCCTGGGGCACTCCAGCTGGTGTATCCAATGCTAATGGTGGACTTTTTTGATATTTCTCCATTTAGGCTACTCAATTGATGTGTTTCAGCACTCATTTTGATTAGCAGTGTTTTTGAATAGATAGCTATGCATAGTTACCTTAGTACACTTGATCTTAGCCAAAAGACCGAGAAGCGATCATAGTTACCTTAGTAATTCAAGGTATTACGTTTTACCATTTTAAGAACACAAAACTTACTGTGTCTTAGATTCCTCAACTTTGTCAATTTTGCAGTTTAATAGTCTCAAGCGTTATTTCCACATGCATTGAATATCATATTACACTGTGATATAATTTTCTTTCATTCACAAAAGCTGTTCTAACATTCATGAAAGGATTGTTTTTGCATTCACCCATATTTTTACATATTCCAAAGTTCTTCCTTTTCAGAAATTCCAAAATATGTGTCATTTCCTTTCTGTTAATAATCATTCCTTTATACATTTCTTAATGGTAGGCACCTTACTTCATTCTTATTGATGAGATAAAATACTCTTCTACAATTTAAAGGAAGGGAGATTTATTTCAGCTTATGGTTTTAGTGAATAGTTGGGTGGCCTCAAGGGAAGAACAAGATGGCAGACAGGCATGGCAGAGGAAAAGGTGCTCAACCTATGGCAGCCAAGAAGCAGAGAGGGAAGGCAGGAGCTGGGGAGGAAGATACATCTTACCCACTGATGGGTTAGTATACCTTCCCCATGATCTAGTCACCTGGTAAATGCCCTTCTTCTGTACACATGGTCTTTCTGGGGGTACTGTAGGTCTAAGCCATAGCAGGTTTGCTAGTGATCTTTTTTTTTTTTTTTTTTGGTTTTCTTTCATCTGCAAATGTCTATATCAGATATAAAATTTACAGGTATTTCTGTTCAGCACTTGAAAAATGCTGGGCTACTTAGACTGATCTTCATTATTTTCATTTGAGAAATTTTCTTTCGTTTGATTTGGTGCTATCAAAAAAGAAATACATAATTTCTCTCTGTTGCCTTCAAATTTTTGTCTTTCCTCTGATTTCTGAAATTTAATTGTGTGTCTTGTCATTGATTTCTTTGCATTTATCTCATTTGCATGTTAAACACACATAGACAGAGAAAAAAACAAACACATACACATACACTCCTAGATGTTCTCAAAGGGGAAGGAACAAGCAAGCTCTAGAAAACTGAGCTTACATAAACTGTGGGCTTATTTTGATATATGTAAATCATACTGATATAGAGGGAAGAAATATAATTCCCAAACCTACTAGATATCCGAAACGCAAGTTCCTGTTCTCTAAAATCAAAGAGTGAATTCTAGGAACAACCGAGGTTAAGAGTACGAAAAATTTATTGAGAGAAAGAAAGCTTCTGTCTAAGAGAGACAGAAAGAAGATCTTAAAGTGGGTTGCCTGCTCACCCCACTTTTCAAAGATATTTTATACAGCAAAGTGGGACAAAACTATGAGATCCAATGGAAATGTACAAGGTGGGCATGATCAACCAATAAGATTACGAGTACAGTTACCCAGGTACTATTGTTTAAATGGGGATCAAATGGGAAAACAAGTCACATACAAGGAAAATTTCCCATTTAGAATATCAATCACTGCTATCTATCTCTAGGGAAAGTAGGGCCTCTTTTTTTTTTTTTTGTAATGCTAAATTGAATGTGCCTCAATTGTTCTCGCTCCTTGCTGTGTTGGCTCCTGGAGGGCTGGTGCCTTAAGGGAGGCCCTGATTAAGTGCCTACAAGATATCTAATTAACTTGCCTGTCTACAATAATACCAGCAAAAAAGTTTTGTAAATTAACAATATAAGTATTTAAAGCTAGCCTGTTAAAAAGAATATTTTTGCTACCTCTAGATAACAAATTACCTATTACACATGTGGTTGAAAACTTTAGTATCATTTTTAACAAGAAATGATACAGTAGTTGAGAAAATTACTTTGTAATGAATATGTAAGACTATGCTCAATTATGAGACTTAAAAATAATAGAATATTATTTTAAAAATTACATCTTTGAGGGCCGGGGATTTAGCTCAGTGGTTTCACTGCCCGCCTCGCAAGGAGAAGGACCCGAGTTCGATCCCCAGTACCAAAAAAAAAAAATTACATCTTTGAAATGAGTTAGAAAGTTTTGTTTGAAATTGCTTTAAAAATGAAATAGACACATTATCAATTGTATGTTTTGATCCTTATTTACACTTTCAGTTTCTCATACTAGAAAAAATATTCAGTATTTACACATGTGTTCTATTTATTTCACTTAAGAGTATGTGAATAGGAAGAAAAGGTGCAAAGGGGAAGTAGGAGGGGTAGAGGAAGGGAAAGAAGGGAATGGAATTAACATGAGAAAATGAAAAAATGGAAACAAAGTTTTTGTAAATAGAGAGGGGTGGAGGGGTTGAAGGGAGGGCAGGGGAATGGAAGGAAATAAGATATATTATGTAAAGGTACAAATCTCCAGTGATGAATGTCGTTATATTGTATAACTAAAATGTACCAATAAAATTAATTTTAAAAAAAATTGTTCAATATGAAAACAATTAAATCCTGATTAAACTATAAAAAAATGAAATAGTCTTTATACGTCCTCAGTTGAATTTTAAAGGCAAAAATGGAAATGTGCAAAATAATTTCTTTATCTTAAGTAAAATTTTACTCATTTATTTACTAGTTCCTCTTTGGCGGAAAAATAATCTACTGGTTTAGTTCTAAGGAAACTAATTACTTGTAATGTTTTTTAGGTAAAATCAATTCAGTAATTTTTTCTCTACATATCCTTTTATCTTTTGTCACCAAATTTTCTAAACTCAGGACCAGATGATAAATGATGAGTGCAAATGGATAAAGGTCAAGAAAATGAAGAGGGATTTTGAACAGAGGTATTAATTAAGGTTCTGGCATATCAGTGAAGACTCATGAACCACCCAAGGCTTTATAACAGGAAGAAGCTCTTATTTTCTCTGCACCTGATAGACCAACAAGAGAATCAAAAGCTGATCCTGGTGAAATGAATAGTTGCTGGTCATGGGGAGGAAGACAGTCCCTGCCCAAATTTAATCTTGGCAGAGTCTGATGGAATAGGATGAGGTGCCAAGTGTGTTGATAGGAAATTAAGTAAATAGCTTAATGGACTCCTCCATCCTTTCTTATCTCCTGCCACAGCTTCTTATAGTCCAAGCCAAAAATAATTTAGATCAAACAGAACCTACCTTATTGAGCTATCTTTACACGTAAGCCTCTAGGTACAAAGTGGGGCAGAAAGGACTAGATCTGGAAGGACAAGTGGGGAATGAAAGTTTAGTGCTCATTATTATCACATAGGATAGAGGTTTTCTTTGTCTTTGTAGTGGCAGCGTCTCTGGCTGATGCTGTGGCCTGTAATTCCCACTGAATTTTAATCATAGTCTCCTATCCCACTGCTCCAGGTTTGAGTCTGTGCCCTCTTGTCACTGGGAACATTTAAGCATCTGTTCCTTTCTCATAGCAATGACAAAGCCCTTAGCTATAAATGCACTTTCCTTGGGGTAAAGATGGTGGGACATCAATATTTGTTAAGTGTTTTCTTGTGTGTCTCTGAATATAAAAAATTGGGGGAAGCAGAAACATTCTCTGTCTTCCAACTCGCACCCTAATATTCCTTCCTGGAAATGTCTCCTTAGAAGTTCCAATACAGAAAATCAGAAGCTAATTCTTATGCAATTAGGTTTCTTGAACTATGGGTCTGTCATCACCCATCTCAGACCTGGTAGGCAGATTAGGTAATTCAGAACAGTGAGGAAGAGGTCAAGTCCTTCTTCATAGTCTTAAAATATTCTACTTTTCATGCTTTTGAAAAGTTCTCTCATTTCAAATCATATATCTTGACTTAATTTGGAATAAGAGATGCTTCATGTCAAATATTTTTCAAATTGTTTATGTTATAAAGTGTGCCCTTTGATTTTCGCAAAGAAAATAAAAATAGAAAACTTTGATACATCATCAAGCATTCTTTCAAACAACCCACTGATTCAAATTCAAAACAGTCTTGGTTTAAGATTGTAGTACAACTATGAGTCTTAAAAACAATCTAACATGATTCTTGGTTAGTTCATTTTTCTCCCTCACCAACAAACCCCCACCTGCCCAAATGACAGATAATACAGTTAAGGAGAAGAGATCAAGGAAACAAGAAAAATGATGGAAAGAAAATTAAATGTTATTACCATGCCATAAACATTCAAGCAAACATATTTACTTTGGAAATTTTTACTCTCAGCAATACAGTGTGGTAGACACATTGATATACACAATGCTCCTTAAAAAACATGTTTATTTTGTTAGATATTAATTCTGTAATAATGGAAGGAATCGGAATATGTCACCCTTTACTGGTAAACCAGTATTGTAAATTCAAAATTGAATCAATAATAGTATCTGCATATATCTTCTTTAGAATAGCACAAAATGCATGCCTGTGCCTCATAAATCTTATCAACACATTAGATTCAGTAGAGGCTTGGAACACAACAAAAATAATGTTGTTATAGTTTCACCTCTCTTGAGATCAACTCCACATTTATTCTACTTCAAAGTGATAGTCAAGAAAAGTTAAGTCAGAAATTATAGACTTTATTTGACTTGCCACACTCATAAAAACATAAGTTATAACTGTATTTGTAAAAGTGTATTTGGAGAATTAAAATGTTCTATTGAAATTATGTTTCTCAGAAGGGTAAAGAAAAGAAGGTCAAAGTGTATTTACATCTGAGCACCCAAAGGAGCGCAATGAATATCACACTTTCTGGTAAACAGAGCCAGGCAGGGCAACCCTTCTTAGGATTTTGCTATTCATTTCCCATTCCTTATCACCTTGACTACAGATCTTCTTTCTGTAATTATAAATAGTTAATGAGAAGTAACAAAAGTCATAAAAATGTAACAGTTCAGATACCTGCCTTTCAAATGTGGTACCGTAATGCTTAAGCTCAAAAGTAAGTTTTCTGTGGTTTGACTATTATAAATACAAACTCTTACAAATAGTTTAATTTTTAAGTTATCTGTAAATCATGAGATATTGTAGTTGATTTAAATCATATCTATGACAGAATTCATCAGCTTTGTGTCAGTTAATCAATTATTAAGTAATTATTATGCTGCATGTAGTTTCTTGTGGGATACCTAATATTTTCACTTTTTTTTTGCTACAGCAACAGAAAACAAGATAGCTTGCTCTTTAAGATTTAATCTTTTCTAAATGTAGTTCAATGGTTGATGTTTTTGGTAATTGTGCACAAACTATTTTATTCCAGCTACAACTGCCTCCGCCCCAAAGCAGCCAACCAATCATCAACTAAAACCAAAGACAAAAATGCCCACTGCATACAAGGCACTAAAAAAGTAAACAAATGGTACTGTGATGGTGTTTTCTACATGCTTTAGTAAGGACAATGCCATTCTGAAGCTAAATTGGAGATATTAGTTTTATCAATATAAGTTAGTTATAGAAATACAAATATAGACACAATTATGTGTGTATCCAAACTCAGAAGTTTGCATATTAAATTATTTAATTTATATAGCAATCTGAAAGTGACAAAATCATAGTAATGGAAACTATATCATGAGTCATCAGGGGTGACAGATGAAAGAAGGATGTGGCTGGTAATTAAGATAAGAGATGTGCCTGTGTCGCTGTGTGTGAGTCTTGATAGTACCATTCTGAATGCTGATTGTAGGTTAGTTACTCTCTACAAGACACAAATTTTCATACATATGCTCTATCAGTACCCCCCCACACACACACTCACACACACATTCACAAACACACATGGAATTTCTGCTAAATTTCAGTAGTCTCATATAAGTCTTTAGGTGAGTAATAATTTTGTACCAAGTCAATTTTATTATTTTGGCAATATACTTTGCGTATGTGAGATATTATAATTGGAGAAGTTAAGGTAAATAAATGTTCTATTTTGATGACTGTAAGTCTTCAGCTTTTACAAATGAAAATTTATTTTTAAAAGTGTTCTGCACAACTAGGATGGTGGCTCAGGCCTGTAATTCCTGTGAGTTGGAAGGGGGGAAACAGGGTAATTGTAAATTGGAGGCAAGCCTGGGTAACTTACTACTGCAGTTAGCTAAGTTAGTTAGAAATTATTGTAAGGCAGTTAGACAAACTTGGGCCTTCCAGCATAGAAAAAAACAATTGAGGCACATTCACTGGTTAGCATTATAAGAAGAGAAGGGGTATTGTCTACTTCCCCTAGAGATGAATAGCAGTGATTAATATTTTAAATAGACATCTCTCTGCCTAGCTCATTTTCTTTCCAGAAATTTCTTGTACATAACTTGTTTTCCCATTTGATACCCCTTTAATGAAGATTACCTGTGTGACTGTACTTGTAACTTTATCGGCTGGTCATGGTTTTGTCTCAACTTATGTCCACCTTGTAATTTTCCATTTAGTCTTAGGCTTTTGTTCCACTTTGTACCTGCCTCACCTCATGGGTTTACCCTATTAAACACCTTTGAAAAGTGGGGTAGACAGGCAACCCACTTTCTCCTAAAATAGAAGCTTTTTCTCAATAAATTTTTCCTACTCTTAACCTCTATTGTTCCTAGAATTCATTATTTGATTTTAGAGAACACGAACTCCCATTTCCGCCCTGTATCATTATTATATATGTCCCTGAATCAAAATAAAACAAAAGCTGAGAATATAGCTCAGTGGCAGAATACTTTAAAGCAAATAATAAAATAGAAATAAACTCAGAAATGACATAGATGTTAGAATTACCAGTAAATGCTATTAGTCCAGAATCAGAATAAACCATATTTTTCAGTGATTACCTATAAAATATAATATGCACAATTGGACTTAGAAAACTCTAAAAACAATACAAGGGAGTTAGAATGATTTATTTTCAGTCATTTTTTATATATCATTGGTGTCTTGCTTTTGTGTATATGTTTTCTTGTTATTATACTGCTCTATATTAATTATCAGGATAAAGCTATTATTGTATTCCATTAATTCTTATTCAGATTTGTCCACATTTGCCAATATTTTGGTCACTTTTAAGAACATACTTATCATCAGTCTATTGCTTCCATCTTGTTGTTGACCTTTTTATCATTCCTTCTTGCTCCTCTAATGGAAATCAGCTACCATGTTTTGAACTGCTATAGGGAGAGGGTCACATAACAAGGACCTGAAGGAGGTATCCAGGCAAAAGAAATGATGTCCTCAGTAACCTGAAAAGAATCAATTCTTCCAGCACCAGATGAGTGAATAATAGTGTCTGCTAAAAATTTAGTGATAACCCACCTGGACTATTTTCTTCCGAACTCTTCATAGGACTATGTGTATTACTTCATGGAATGTTTCATTTGGATCAATACATTAGGTTTGTGTAATGCACGTATCTTTGTTCTCTTAATGGATTCTTTTTTCTTTACTTTTTAAGTTTTTATTTTTACATATACTAGCTCTCCACAGGGAATTTAACCATTATATAATGCAAATATGTTTTGCAAAATAAAAACTTTAAAAAATTAAATATACTGGCAGGGCAGGCATCTTCTTTTAGCAGATTCTATGTTCTTTTAGAGTCAGTGTTTATTTGTGTGTAAATGTATATAAAATACTTAGTATATTCTTGGTGTTTCAGAGAAAAAAATTGAGAGATAAAGATGGGCTGGAGTATAAGTCAGTGGTAGCGGTAGTGCTTGCTTAATATGCATGAGGCCCTGGATTTAATTTCCAGCTCTAGAAGAAACAATGAAAGAAAAGAACAAAGAAATAGAAAAAGATGGTACAGTATAAAAAGTAAATAAAAGCTTAAAGGAAGCCATCTCATGAAATTGAATGTAATGGAATGAGAGGACTTCAATTCTTATGTTAATTGAGTGGCTGTCATATTCTGTATAAAGTTATGAAAAATATAAAATATTTATGGGTTGAATAAATTAACCAGAGCCCCCTTTTAAGTATTTGTCTTTATCAGACACTGCATTACTCATGAAATATTTAGAATTCCCTTGGTATTAAAGAATCTGCTATTTAATGGAGGAGGTAGGAAAGTAAAGTCATAATTATATTTCAGTATGATTTGCAGTTATAGCGGATACTAGACTCAAGGGAACCCCTAACACACAAGAAGATGAACCATTGGGAGTAGATGAGACTGCCGAGAACTTGGCTAGATGATGATATAAAATAGGGGAAAAGGGACATGAAACTATATGATAAAATCGAAGATATAATAAGTGTGAACGCAAGAAATCATGGATATTAAACTCTTACAGCTCCTATAATAGAACACTGGAGCAGAGTGTACTAAGATTATGGTAATAAGTGATAATAATGAAGTTATGAGGATGGATATCAGAAATGATATTGTACTATACACATTTTAAGGTTTGTAGAATTCATTCTGAAGTTTATTAAAGTCACTAAACAAAATGTTGTGTGATACCACTTACAGAATTGCTATTTACGTTGTGGTCCATGGGCAAGTAGAAAGGCCATCACTTGGGAGGCTGTCAGAAACACAATCATTAGTCCTACTCTAGGTCCACTGGATAAGAATCTCAAATTTACCAAATACTGACCAGATCACCAACGTTTGTGACTCCTAGCTATTAAGACATTATTTGTCCTTACTGAACCGTAAGTTTTCCTCTATTTCCTTGGCTAACTAGACCTCAATTTCAGCTGGCATGAATGCAATTTATCTTAAATCTATGCTGGTCCTCTCATTCTCTTTGCTATCCACCAGTTTGGGGAACCAAGTAGCCTAGCCAATGGTGCATGAAGAACAGCCAATGTTATTAATGAGAAAAGTGATTCTGTTTTTAAAGAAAAATGCTATCTATTGAGACATTGTCTGCAACTTCTTTACCTATTTGAAAAGTCAACCCAATGTTTAAGGTGACTTTGTGAGGTTGGAGGAATAGGAAGTTGCACAAAATCTATGTCCTTATAATGTTGCTGAGCATGGAATTAACAACACTGGAATCAATTTATTCCCAGACTCCTGTTGTGAGATAGCAGATGCCTTCCCTGTTTAAGCCATGTTGGATTGTGCATTTTACTTTCAGTTAAGTTCTCCTAACCGATACAAATGCTAAGTCTGATGAAGGGTCAGACTGTGTTATCAATAACCTCTGCTAGAACTTCATTCCTGTCCTTACAACTCTTTAAAACTTTTCAGAAAATGACGGGAGGTGACTTAAGATTGTTTCAGGTATGACCATTTGTAATTTTTATCTGCAAATTCTTTCATTTCTGGATTCCAAGGAATTTAATGTCTCTGGAGCTAGAGATATTTCAAGTCTTATCCCTAGCTTAAACATATCCGAGGTATCTATATTTCCTTCACTTCCACCAGCAGAATTTCTTAACATCTATTTGCCTCATCTCGACTGCCCACTTAGACTCTTTGCCCCAAATCCTCTGTGCTGAGTGTTGAAATGCCAGCTAAGCACTCTTACCACTGAGTTATACCTCAGCCCCTGTTGCCTACTTTTCTTACTGACTGGTGAAGAAATAATTTCTTTTTGCAAGAGCTTGTCTAAGACAGTCAGATGTCTTGCTTTAGAGATTCTGAGCTTCATCATGACATAATTATGTCAGGGTTTATTTCATGGCCCTCATCTTTGCAGAGTGCATAGAGGCTTTTAGTTTGGGACACGCAGCTGGGCTGAGTGGATTCAAGTGTGGTTTTGTGATGCACCCTAAACAATAGCTTATAGATACTAGCTATTGTGAAACGTTTACCCCAAGAAATTTGTTCCTTTCTTAGAGATATTTTTTATTCAAGGTCACAGTTTTATTTCCTGAAATCCAATTTCCATAAAATCTTCCAACTCATTGAATGTGTCTGTATATGTCTAGATTCCTGCTAAGTATCATGTTAAAAAAAAATCTTTCCCATGAATAGTGTAAATCCCTGCAGCTCAGGATATGGTGATGGACTCCTGTGAGTATGATCAGGTATTACTTGCCTAGGAATATTAAATACCACTAACAAAGAGTCTGCCTGTGTGAACATACAAGAAAATTAGCCAAGCAGTCAGGAGACTCAAATGAGAGATAAAAATTAAATATGTGGCTTAGACATAGCATGGTGGTATCAAGAAGAGATGAAAGAATGAATATAGAGACAGAAGGAAGCAGAGAGGCCAGTTTGATTACTGCCATAAAACAGGAGAGGAATGATGATAGCCTGAATTAAAGCGGGGGTTGTAAGAGCTGCAGTTAAGAGTCCAACTTGAGACATTTTCATTATAAAATTAAACATAGAGCGTGAGAAAAAAGAAATCTAGCATGTTCCTAGATTTCATTCTGATCCATATAAACTTGTTCTCTTTTTCCCTGCTGTCACCAGAGGATTATGTTTTATTAAGAGATGCCAAGGGTTTAGCATTCCATACCAAGATAGACTTGACCTCATTAACCCAATGTACACTGTGTGAGATCAAAATAAATTATAGCCACACTAAGGGATAAGTTTGTATCCCTAAATAAAATGCCACAACAAAACTAAATAAATGTAATGCCTTCTGCCTGTCCTTTCTACATTATTTGGTTTTCAAGGTAATATTTATTTGCAAGGGAATGCTAACATACTTTCATATAAGTATTTACTGCCAGCACATACTTATGCCCTCTTAACCTGTAATAGGGAAAAAAGAAAGTTGTGGCAGCAATGAAAATATACATAATTTGTATACCAGTTACATGTGAATTTTGTAGGCCAAATATACTATCCATAGATATAAGAACCTTTCCAAACTATTTCAAGAGCTAGGAGCATTTATGCTCTCACAAACAAGTCAGTTTAAGTTTTCACAGTGCAAAAGAGTCTCATTTCTTTCCTACAGCTGTGCAGTGAAGTAAGCAATTATGTCTGTTTGGAAATACAAAGGGAAAAGAGATTTCAAACCTTCCAGCTGATCATGAAATTGGTTGGTATTCGTATGCTCACCTCCAGGTGCCTTTCTTGGTAGTTGTAGATGGTGCTCAGTCTTATTTCTTAAAGAAAAAAACATATCTACGACTTTAAATGCTGGTGATGCCTGCTGCTTATAATTCCTCTAGCACAACACAATTTTAAGAAAAAGAGTCACTTTAAAATGTGAGAATTATTCTTGAATGAGATAGAAATTAATAGCTGGTGGAATTTTGGTAATTGTTGCTTCACACTCAATTTGTGCTGATGGTAGAATCCATAATGCTTTGAAAAGATTTTTAGTTACAATGAAGACATTCACATAGACCATTTTTCTCCCACTAATGATGAGTTTACCAGTGAGCTTGTTATTTTTCCTCTTTAGGTCGTGACACTTTGACCTGGTCATTCCTAAAATGTATTTGTTATGAGGCAAATCCAAAAGAAGTTTTGTAACATGGCCCTGAGTTTGACCTATGGGACTGGAAGAATTTTTGCCATTCTTGTCATTTAAAGTGAATCAAATCAAATATAAAACAGTATATTCACTAATGTACTTATTTAGTCAGTCATTAAAATAGTGCTACCAAATGCTGGAATATTTTTAAACATATGTAGCACAATCTTCAGAAAGCTCGGTGATTTTATATTATAAATGGTATTATTTATGCGCAGCTTTAATTTTCAGAAATGGGATATTCCTTTTTCCTCAATGCTTTTAAAGGTTTTAAGGATAGTTGAATATCTGTTGTTTCTTATTTGACAGTGAGAGCAAATCTTCCCTACAGGAAACTCAGAGGTCTATTCTCCTTTGGGCAAATCTCTATGGAGAGGGGAATGGTGACTGGCAGCAGCTGACCTGAATGCTTGCATTCTTTCAGTCTCCAGTTCCTGAACAGAGATATTCCCGCCTGAATGTGAAACACTGAGTACTTCAGAAGTGCCAGAGGTGCCAGTTGTGATGGGAATTGGCTTTTGAGAAATAGCTTGACCCCCAGAGAATGCAAAGAAAGCATATTATGTGTCTACCCTTGTAAAACGTACCTTTCTAATTCTTTCCGTGTTGATAGATTTGTGTCTCTGGACTTTTTGCTGGTAGCTTCCCCATTGCCCTTCAGTATCCCAAGTGGGAGAAAAAAGAAACTTCCTACTTTTCTCTCTTATTAGCACATTAGATATGCCCAGTGTTCTACTTCTGGGTTATACACAAGTTCTGCCTTGGGCATCAGTCACATCAGCCTCCAGTAACTACAGCTAATGAAAGCAACCCCAGGATGCCTCTCATTATCCACACTGTTCTCTGCTGCCCTCAGTGCCCTGGGAAAAGCCTGGCCAGAAGCTATGATGTCACAGAAAGATTCTGTCCTAAAATTACCAGAAGCAGTAGTGTCATTTTCATCACTATTTAAATTGCCACCAGACACCAGGGTTGGACTAATTATTTTATTTTTATTATATGAGGACATTCACCTTTGGTGGTGGTTCATAAGGTCGTGAACAAGCTTAAGTGTTGTGCTCTTGGCTCACAGAGTAAGCAGGTCTTAAAGGTAAAATATAAATTAAGATGTGTCAGGGAGTATTGGATTTTTTGGTAAAATCTAAATGAGATCATAAATAAAAGAAGAAATTCAATGCCTTAGACATTACAGATAAATGCCTCTATAGATATTATTTTCCAATTACATTCAGATAAATAGTATGTAAAAATTGGTTCTTTTGTGTATAAAAAACTTTATTTAGCTTTGCTCTGGGTTAATTCCATATTCATTCTCTCTCTCTCTCTCTCTCTCTCTCTCTCTCTCTCTCTCTCTCCCAACATCTGAACACCTGTTAATAGCCTGTTATTGATCAATATGACAACTCATGACCAAAGTAGTACAAACCTTCTATTATGCTGATAGTACTTGAGGCAATACTTGGAGCAATTTTATGTTTCCCTCAATTTATGATCAATTGAGATATTGGAAAATGAGACATGAGATTCTTCCCTATTTATTAAACAATAAAGAGCATGTAATTAATAAATTTGTGACAGACACAGACTCCTCCAAAGTTACAATAATGTTTGGCATATGAACTAATTAAAGAAGCTATTTAAATACAAAATGACTAATAAAATCTTGTCCTGGTAGCAGTGACTGTTGGTGAAGATTTCCACATTAGAAGCAAACAGAAATGATTACACAAGCGCTCTATGTTATAAATAAAATAACGACAACCTTCCTGGCATCCTGAATATGCCCACTCTCTATGCTCAGAAACTTATGTTATTTTACATGACAAATGATTTTAAATGTGATGTGATGGGTGGGAGAAATTGTCCCAGATTATCTGGTTGGCCTAGTCGTCATATGATTCCTTAAAAATGGATAATTTACCCTGGCTAAGTAAAAAAGGTGAAGAGTAAAGAATGAGGAAGCTAGATGCAAGGTGAGAAAAGGACTGGACTGCAATTAATAGCTTTAAAAATGGAGAAAGGAGAGGATTAGCCAAGGAATCCTGCTGGCCTCTCAAGCTGCTAACAAGCTGCTGACAGCCAGCAAGAAAATGAGGATCTAAATCTTACAACAAACAGAAATTGAACTGTGCCAAGATCCCATATGACCAAGGAAATAAATTCAATACCCTAAAATCTTTAAAATTGAGAATGAAGCTTTATTGTCACCTTCACTTTAGCCCAGTTTTTGGACTTCTAGTATACCAAAACATTAGATAATACATACATGTGATTTAATCCAATAAATGTGTGGTGATTCATCAAAGCAACTAAGGAGGATTTAGTATACATCATGATATACCAGGCATCTACTTATATCATCTATCTATCTAAATGACTGCATCTATCATCAATATTTTTGATGGTACTTGCTAATGCATAAAATATGGCATCCTAAATATATGTTAGAAATTTTTTAGCAGCAAGGGCTGTAGGAGAGGAGAGAGCCAGGAGGTAGGTCTCTTGCTTCTTTCTACATTTCAAATACAATAGTTATCTTCTAAAGCTTCATTTGCATAAGGAACCATTATACTCATAAGATTCTTAAAACCCCCATTATATTGCATTTTTCTCTTATTAAAATGAGTAAAAAAACCAGAAAATAAGACTTTTGATTCTAATGATGAGAAATACAGGTTTCATAATCTTTATTGACCCAGGACAAAGGTGGAAATAATTAGCTGAAATAGAAAGGATTTTGACTCCAATAGATGCTCCTTAGGCCTAAGCCTCTCAACTCTGTTTGTGAAGGGAAAGAAAGAGTAAGAAAACTTATGAAATCTTTGAAATATATCAGCAAAGACCACATCTGAACTGTGATGTGCAAGTGGAGATTTTAAAATATTTTAAGCTCTTGGGAGGACTATCTCCTTTCTTACAACATGCAAACCATATGGCTTAGGAATTTAAGTCGAGCACATTTCCAGCATAATAATGTGCACAAGAGACTTCTAAAGGAAGCTGTGTCAGTGCAAAATGAGGTTTTCAGGAAATCATTGAAAAGGGGACATCAGAGAGCTAACTAGGGCCGCTGAGATAAATAGGGTCAGGCAATAGAGAATGTGCTCTGGATCACAAGTAATTTTTCAGTTTTTGCAACATCCCTGTCTCTGTTGAAGAGAGAAATCCAGGGCTCATGACTCAGTGGTATGATGATATTATATTCCATCAACAATCTTTGATAAAACTAACTTTCCTATGTAGATCATTCTGTAG
>NW_004624732.1:42459741-42469754 GCF_000247695.1 Heterocephalus glaber | reverse complement strand
TGCATAAAAAATATGCATATAAATATGTAAAGATTTGTTGATAATTAAACATATATTACTCCTGTTTTTGTCACTTGGCATACCATGAGAGAAGTAAGCCCTCATGACCTAAGGAAGGCATCCATTGACTGTTAAGGATGAACTTGGCAGGGCCAGGGATTTAGCTCAGTGGTTCCACCGCCTGCCTTGCAAGCGCAAGGTCCCGAGTTCGATCCCTGGTACAAAAAAAAAAAAAAAAAGAATCAACTTGTCACCAGTGCTTCTAAAATGGTACTCATTGAAACAATAATCATTTAAGAGGTGGGGGTGGGGGGCTGGCCACTGGGTGTGCGATTGTCTGGGGTGGCCTGGGGCAGCCCCAGACCGGCTGACCTACTGCCAGCAAAGATGAGAGTTGCCAGGAGGCCATCATGGTGGTGTTGGAGAGCCAGCTCAAGAAGATGGTGTCTAAGTACAAATACAGAGACCTAACTGTATGTGAAACTGTCAATGTTATCACTCTCTACAAAGATCTCAAATCTGTATTGGATTCATATGTTTTTAATGATGGCAGTTCTAGGGAATTAATGAACCTCACTAGAACAATTCCTGTGCTTTACAGAGGTAATACATATAATATTCCAATATGCCTATGGCTGCTGGACACATACCCATATAACCTCCCATCTGTTTTGTTAAGCCCACTAGTTCAATGACTGTTAAAACAGGAAAGCATGTTGATGCAAATGGGAAAAAATATCTCCCTTACCTGCATGAATGGAAACATCCTGAGTCAGACTGGCTGGGGCTTATTCAGGTCATGATTGCGGTGTTTGGATATAAACCTCCAGTCTTCTCTTGTCCTACTGTTTCAGCATCCTATCCACCACACCAGGCAACAGGGCCACCAAATACCTCCTACATGCCAGGCATGCCCAGTGGAATCTCCGCATGCCCACCTGGATATCCTCCTAATCCCAGTGGTTACCCAGGCTGTCCTTACCCAGCTGGTGGTCCATACCCTGCCACAACAAGCTCCCAGTACCCCTCCCAGCCTCCTGTGACCACCGTTGGTCCCAGCAGAGACGGAACCTTCAGCGAGGACACCATCTGGGCCTCTCATTTCAGCAGTCAGTGACAAACTAAGGTGGCAAATGAAGGAAGAAATGGATCGTGCCCAGGCGGAGCTTAATGCCTTAAAATGAACATAGGAAGACCTGAAGAAAGGTCTCCAGAAACTGGAAGAGATGGTCACCCGCTTAGATTAAGAAGTACCTGAAGTGGATAAAAACACAGAACTTTTGAAAAAGAAGGATGAAGAACTCAGTTCTGCTCTGGAGAAAATGGAAAATCAATCTGAAAACAATGATATTGATGAAGTTATCATTCCCCCAGCCCCACTATATAAACAGATTCTCAATCTATATGCAGAGGAAAATGCTATTGAAGACATTATCTTTTACCTGGGAGAAGCCTTGAGGGGGAAGTCATAGACCTGCATATCTTCCTGAAGCATGTACATCTTCTGTCCAGTAAACAGTTCCAGCTGAGGGCACTAATGCAAAAAGCAAGAAAGACTGTGATCTTAGTGACCTCTACTGACTTCTGACACCAGCTGGAGATTGATGTCTTCTAGATCATTCTTTTCTTCTCTTCCTTTCTCTTATCAGTAGGTGCCTGGAATAAGTTATCGCAGTTTATCATTCAAGTGTAAAATATTTTGAATCAATAATACATTTTCTGTTTTCTTTGGGCAAAGACTGGCTTTTATTAATGTACTTTCTATCCTCTGTAAACTTTTTGTGCTGAATGTTGGGACTGACTATGCTAAATAAAATTTGTTGCATTAAAAAAAATCACTCAAAACTTCACCTATATTCTGTGGTTCAATGTGAAACTCCATCTGAGAAGAAATTCCAATTAAGATTGATTGGCATGAGTTCATCTGCTCCTCAGATATCTCAAATTTCTTAGTCTGAAAACCTGATGACCAGTCCCAGGATGAGGTGCTTATATTCACTATTTTCAGTTCTAGAGATGGATGCAGGATCTTGCACATGTGAGGCAAGTGCTCTACTACTGAGCTATAGCTCCATCCTAGCTTATACTAAATTTTTATGTGAGCATCCAGTTAGTTTTTTTATATATGTAACTCAGTTTCCTCTCCATTTATAGATAATTCCTGACTTAGGATGGCTTTTGATTTTATGATACTATGAAGCTGATACATATTTGTGGGGGGCCTTGCCCCCCCCCGCTGGAATTCTTGAGTGCCTATTACGGACATGCCCGGGCTTGTTGCAGATCTACCCGGCAACAAGGAAGTAGCCCCAGTACACTCCTCTTGCTCCTCCCCTCTCGCCCTACGGTATATATGTTGTAGCAGCTTCCGCAATAAACGAGACTTGATCAGAAACCTGTCTTGTCTCCATCTCTCGTGTCCCCTGTCCCCTCTCATCCTCGCTCCCCCTCTAGGGTCTCCGTTGACTTACCCGCGGGCCGGGACACATATTCAGTAGAAACTGTACTTCACATTTTAAACATTGATGTTTTCCTATGATCCTTCATGACAAGGATAGTTGCAGTGAAAGGCATCTCTCCATCAACCACAGGACTGACATTCTACAGTGTTGTGTGTTGAGAAATCATGAGCTTGTAGGTTAGATAGACATGTTAAATATATTTCTGCTTTACAATATTTCAGTTTGGGATGGGTTTATCAGGATACAACCCTATCATAAATTGAGGAGTATTTGTAGTCCTCTTTCCATTGTACTTTTTTTTTTACCAGAAGAAAGCAGAAGCTTTTATTAAAATAATCCTCTATTACCACTAATTAACACTATGTAAAATGTAAATCATACTTTTACAAGACTTGAATTAAAGAACTATCAATGTAATTATATTTTCCTACTTACTTACTTTCTATAGGTAATAGATTTTATGTCTTTATATCCCATCCACAAGAACTCATAATACATGAATTTGGCTTTGATAAAAATGAAATACTTTCCTGAAAAGATTGTTTAATTTTGTGAAGAACTTTTTTGCCTTTTTCCTTACTTCTTTATCATACTTTCTGCATTGCTGAGACAAAATACCTGACACCAAAAGTTAAAGGAGGAATAGTTTGTAGCTCACAGTTTGTAGAGGCTTCAACCCAGAGTCAGCTGGGTCCAACGCACAGTGGCATCACAGAGGAGAAACAGTTCATGGCATGGTAGGCAGAAGGCTGTGAGCCTGGCTTCATCTTTCCCTTTATATCCCATCCAGGCTACAAGCCCATTTGGATGGTGTCACCCACGCCCAGGGCAGGTCTTCCTATCATACACATCCAGAAAAATGCTAAACTAATCAGTGGACTAATTTAGTTATCACCTACCCTTAATCCATATTCACACACCCCAGATACAGTTACCTCTGAAAAGCTCCACCTATGAGCACACAAGGCTTTGGGGGAACATCTAGACATAAGTCGTAACACTTCTCTGTGTGTGTGTATGTGTGTGTGTGTGTGTGTGTGTGTGCATTGGAGTTTGAATCCAGGACCTCACACATGCTGAACATGGACTCTACCATTGAACAACATTCCCAGCCCTGTAATAAAGACATTTTAACTCTCTAGATAGAAAATACTTGTGGTATAGCAAATTTATACCACGATCATTGTTTTTTCTCCTCTTAAAGACTATCTGGCAGAAACTGTCTCTGTTCCAGCCATGAGTGGCTTCCACCTCCATTAATTGTCTGCTAGCATTTCACTGACACTTGAGTACTTTATAACAGAAATGATAGCCGAGGGCAACTGCTTTTCAGGAAAAAAGAAGAAAGCCTAGAGGGAAAAAGGACAGACTCAGGACATCCTGAGGGAGGGCTGCTCTGGAAAGTGACCCCTAAAGGTCGCTAAAGGTCTTGAGAACAGAAGGCTCCAGCTCTGTCCTGGTTGGTGGGAGACTGGGGTGGTTTGGCTCACAAGTGAAAAGTGACAATTATTTAGTGAATTTTAAAAAGTCCTTTTAATTCTCACTTTCCCATTAAATTACAGTTTCCTTACATTTCCCTTACTATAAATTCAGAATTGTTGTTCCCAGTAGAATGGCTTACTATAGTGCCCAGGACACATTAAGAAAAATGTCTTGGTGACACTAATCACTGTCTTTTCTGCTACATGGGGTGTCACCAAAGGCTTCTGACCTGTGTCAAGGAACAGGTTAGCAGAAACTGAATGTTGCCTGGAGAAATAAAAAATCCTGATAAATTGCTAATTTTTACTTTATGTTTACTACTAAATCAAAAGGTATATTCACTCCCTGTGAAGATATCTGTCTGTCTGTCTGTCTATCTATCTATCTATTTTTTTAAGGAAACATGCTCCTTTCTCTGTAGCTTGATGTTTATTTCTTGATGGGGATTGTGCTTCCAAGGCTGGAGAAGGTGAATCCAGCCTTAATGAGGGAAGCAAGTCTACAGCTTCTTTTATACTTGCCATTTCCAAAAACATAAGGTGGCAAAACTGTGCATAGCAGAACAGTGTACCGTGAGTTTAGCTTATTAGAATTCTCTGACACCTGCTGGTTTTCAAACTATGTCGGCAGAATCTAAGGTTCCACTGAGGACACTGCAGGATGAATGGAGAACAAGTCCCTCTTTAGAGCCTCCACCCATTCTTCAGCCAGACAGTTCTACTTCTGCTTCATGTAACAGTTTCATGCAAGCATTTTTTACTTTTAAAAAGTTCTATTTGAAAAAATTTTTTAGAAAGTTGTGAAAGTCAAAGTCCCTAATCTGACACATGAGCCATCACAGGATCAGAGAGGTCATAACTTGGCTGAAGTCATAGGGCCAGTGGGTCAAGCAGGAATTGGCTTGCAGTCATCTCGCGGGGCCTGAGTTTTGAATAGTTGCTTCTCTCATATTCAGGAAAGATTATACATTTTTAAATCACCTTGGTCAGGTAGCTCTCCATGCTGTTGTTTGAAGTCTGTGGGTTTGAAGGAGAAACCAGGAAGTTTCTTCTCTGGGAAGAAAACTTCTGTGGAACACCAAACTGTGATGAAGATTTCTGACACAAGGAGATTCTAGGACAGGTCTTGTACTAACAATGTGCTCAGTAATGATCTGTTTTGTTATTTCTCCACCAGAAGTTTGGTATTGGCCTCTGCTAGCCTCTCATTAGCCTTGTTCAGTTTGCTGGACAATGACTTTCTAGTACTGAATTCTTCTAGATAGCCTTGCCTATATTTTTTCAATTGTATTTTATTGGACTTTTCTTGAGTTTTCATTTTAGAGACCTCTGAATCCAGGTCTGTAATTCTGAGTTCCATCTGACTTCTCATGGAAGCATTATTAGTCTCTGTTAATTGTTGTAAATTTTCTTGAGATGCTGCTTGTATCTATAAAAATAGATAGACTTCTTTTAATTTTTGTACTAAATACTGCCTGAGTCTTTCTTCAATGTCCTGCTTATACTGTTCTACTTGGCCATGTTCTATGTGACTTCTCAGGTTAACTACTTCTTCCAACTTCTTTTCATTCTTCTTTAGTGTTTCACACTTCTTTTGTATGTTTTTAATAGATAATAACTCCTGCCGGAGAAAATCATTATTTCTATCCAGATGTAGACATCTGTTCCAGTTTTGTTGCAAGATCATCAACCCAGTTAGCTTTTTTTTGTAATTCACCATTTTTCTTCTTTTCTTCATCCAAAGTATAGTTCAGATATTCTTTTAACTCAGTAAGTTTATTTAATTGTTCTTTATCACCTTCAGAAGTGTGTAGAGGTTTCAGTTCATAGTTGGCTGGCTCCGAGGCAGGGTGGCATGGCAGAGGGACATCTCAGAGGAGAGGACAAGCAGCAGCAGCAATAGGCAACTTTCCATTGTACATTTATGGTAATACATATCACCATTTGTTAACATTGTATAACATCCTTCTCCGAATAGTGTTTATTCATTGAATATGGCTCAAAGTGTTCATAGGAAGATGTCTCTTATTCCCCTCATTACTTCTTTAATTAACTGGATGTATAGTTTCAGTAGATCTACAAAAGACAAACACTAATAGTTAATGTAATAATTGAGTAAATATTGTAATGACAAATCATATGCTAAGTATTTTAAAAGTATTTAGAACTTAATTTTCACAATACTATGAGATAAATGATATTATGAATTCTCCTTCACAGAGAGGGAATCTGAGACATGGAGAGATTGTCCCTGGTCTCACATCGCTTGTTGGCCAAGGTGGGTTTCATTTCACAGAGTCCAACTCTGCAGTCCAGGAAGTGTTTTTCTTCTGGAATTGTATGACATATTCCATTTGTGATTTTGCCTCTAGGTTACTGTTTTATTATTAACAATATCTTTCATACAGAGTTTTTCAATAAGTATGCAAAATGCATATATATATACATATATATATATATTTCTTTCTCAGTGCATCAGGAAATATTTCTGAGAAGTAGAGAGAATAATTAACAATGAAATCCTATTATCATTGCCATTCCTTGTGCCTACCAAAGTACTACACAACTTTATTCTCCATGTTTTGATTAGGAAAACGAAGCCTGGCCTAAGTAAATGTGTTTAAGGTAACACCCTGTAATGATGCAGAGGTGAGTGCCTGAGCCTTCGAAAATACCATAGAGCACCCTCTGGAGTGGAATGTTATCTTAATTCATCCTGTTAACACATGTAACTTGATGGAAAACTCTCAATGCAAACTTAAGCACAACCTCTTCCATGAAATCCTCTTTTACCCGTTTATCCAGGTGTTATTACTCTGAATACCAATGCATAAATGCTACTTAAGGAAGAATTTCATGTAAAATGACAAAAAAAACATTTCATATCTCTTCGTGTTATAGTTACATGTTGCCTTTTTCTCCCAGTTCATAAGCACTGTAAAGAAGTCAACCATTACGTTTCTTCCTCTTATCCTATCATGCTTGTACCTGCAGTGCCCAAATATCAAATAGTTGAACGACATACATTAGTAGAGAAAATTAATTATTGAGGATGTATCAGCATCTGAAAAGATACTTCACCAAAATAGGTCACTAGTAATTTAAATTCAAGTAATCTTTTGATCTTCGTGTGTTCAAATGCTTATTTGTAACTATCGGTTTAAATATTATTTCAAATGATTTCTTACCTGAAAAAAAAGTTACAATAGAGAGAAAGAAGTCTGGAGATCAGTTGGCACTAGTTCTTTACTCTAGATAGAAAGAACGGTGAATCTAAACACTTATGAGATCTACAACCTTGTTTTAGTAAAAAGAGTATTTTATAAATTTATATTTTTTGTTCAGGATATCAGGCCCTTGAATCAAATGTTTCTTTATCGGTAGTGTAGTTAATACTAAAATATTGGCATCTAAAGGCATCGTATGCAGTGCTTTGTTCATGTGTATTTTAAATGTATTTTTCATCTCTTAGGATACACTTCACCATATGTTGGTTTCACTATTACATAGCAAACTGCCAAAGATTATGTATTTCCTTTTCTCCAAGTCATGCAGACTTTTTACCCTTCCTCTGAAATCCTAAAAATCACTTGGACACTTTACCAACTAGGCAAAGTGATGAACTGGATCACCAAGCATTATTGAATGTGTATAACCTCCCCATCCCACTGCTAGGAGATGGTGAATGAAGTTTAGTATTGAATATCTTTTTCAGACCTAGACTTTGGATAGAACAATAACCTTTAATTTTTTCTTGTACTACATTAAAAAGCTTCTTCATACATAAAATCTGTTTCCATTTTACCAGTATTATATTTTAGCTCATTGATTTATTTACATACTTGGAAATTTTAATACAAGTATTTTCTCTTTGGATGGTAATTTGGCACTGTAAAAATGAAATCTGTAACCAGTAGAGCAATTTTAATAATCAATGGAATATTATCTTTTTGCTATGACCTTTACAAGTGTTATCAAAACTTTAAAAGCATTTTATTGTTGAATGAAAAATATATACATACATGAAAGATTAGTAAAAACTAACAGTTAATTAGTATACTGAAATTAAAACTTTAAAGACCTAATGAACCACAGCTGTTATTTTCTTTTCTTTTGTATAAAATACTTACCAAAGTAATGTATAACTTGGGATATGAAGTTAGCATCTTTTACATGGCCTGGTGAGTTACCATACTCCTTTCAAAGTTTGGAACAGAATTTTCCCCCTTTGCATTTCCCATGTAATTGAACATCTCTGGGATGTCTTCTAATGTGAAATGCATGGCAGCATCAAGTCCTCTTCAGAGTTTTAGGATTTTTCATCACAACTGCTCTCACCATCTGTGTCAACAGCTTCACCTTTGTTTCTCTCACTGTGTGTTCAGTCTCCCGAATGGTGGTCTCAACGTACACACAGTTCCAAAATTTTCATTTTCCAGCAATATCATTTTCTTTTTCCTCCCCCTCTTCCTCTTTTTTCTTCTTGTGGAGTTCTTATAATTTTCAGTCGTTTTTCTCTTTCAATTACCTATTTTTGTAAAATGTCGTATGAGTGGCCACTGTGAGACCAGGAGGTAGTCCAATTACACACTTTGTTGTCTGGGTTCTCTCTTTGAGAGAATCTCTGAAATAACCACCGAGAATGTGATACAGGATGGTTGGTACCTGATCATGATGAGTGATCAGTTATTTATGTAGTGATTTGTGGGCTGAAAAATATAATATTAAAGTTGGAACTGTCATTACTCACAACTTACATATCATGAAACCTGGATCTTAAATTGTATTCTTGAGGCTTGTTATTTAACTAAACTATGGTAAGTGAAATTTAAGCCATGTTTTTGGAGAATGATGTTGAAGCAGGTGGTAGCAAAGGAAAAGGATGCAGAAAGGAGGTAGAACAATCTGGCTTTCGACCCCACTTTCTGGGCTACATCTGAGGTATAAAGTAACCAAGGAAACAGCTGGAAAAGCAGGAAGGGTGCACCTAGGAGCATGCTTTCTGGGGCCGAATCCTCCTTATGAGTTAAGCATTAGCCAGGTATCAGGATGACCAGGTGTAAACACAATGGGAAAAGGTAACCAGATAATTAAGTTTATATACAGCAAGACCCTGCACATTCACCCAGTAGTTTTCTGAAGTCCTGAGCTTACCCCACCCCTAATTACCATATCACTGACTTTGCAGATTTGACACTCCCCTAACCCCATCTTCCCACAACCTGTGGGCTTTGGACTCCATGACTGTTCCTTCAAGGATCATAACAAGTCTAAAATCCTATCTCTCTTGGAAGGGCCAAGTCAAGCCACTCACTGGCAGAAATCATACCTCAAACAAAACCCGCAATCTCACCCCAAGCCCTAAGGCTTAAAACTTTCAAACCAAAGATCCCTGGAGCAGTGAGTTCTCACTGGCACACTGGTTACCCTGTGGAGCGCATGTTGTCTTTTCTCTCTCAATTAAATCACGGATGCTGATGCAGTTCTTGGGTGTCCTGCTCAATTCTTCTTTAGGACAGCAAGAACCTGGACAAGGCCCCAGATGAGTAATAGTATTAATTATTTAAATCATTACTAAAATTTGTGCATATCTGAACCATATAAAAGCAAAGACTGCCTTACCTAACTCTCTAATATGTGTTAACTGGGCATATGCCAGCTCCCTGATAGCCTTTGTGTAAATTAAAGTTCCTGCTTCCCTTCATAGATGCAGTTCTTTAAGTGACATACTGACTAGGAGATATCAAGCAGAACACCCCCTACATGCTGTAAATTGTGGCATCTTTTTAGATTAGGACTATAGCCACTTCCCAGGAGAACAGTGTCTCTCCCTGAGTATTCCCTGACTCGGAGGTAGACTCACCTTCCCTCTTTGGGCAGGTTCTTGCTGGGATGGCATTCCAGCTCCAAATGTACATGTTCTTCAGATCCTAACTCAGCTGATTCATATTGCTTCTGGCTCAATGCTTCATTTGAAATTTAAACAGCCATTTGCCAAAAATTAAAAATTTAGAAACACTACTTTTGAATACAAATGGAAAGCTTAATGGAAAGCACCATCATTTATAGG
>NW_004624732.1:42429401-42451522 GCF_000247695.1 Heterocephalus glaber | reverse complement strand
ATCTCATTTTATTTAAATATATTTTCATAAACATGAAATAGAATAGCTCTTATCTCTCCTCCAATAAATTTTGGAATCATTGGGATACTATTTTATTTGAATGTCAGTGCAGTAAAACCAGAGTTGATGAAAATAGATAAAACACTACTGAGTTCCAAACTTCATGGTTCATAACAGTTACAGATGTTAGCAAAGGGGCAGAAATAGTTTGCATCTTTTTCTACTGTGTGGCAAGGGTCCTACTGGCACAGAACATGTATCTAATATATACTTCCAGCATGTATATGGTTTTTGAAGAGTGAAAATGACTCCTTATGAGTAAAACACTGAAATTTCTTTTATCAGTAGTTCTTAACTTCATTTTAAAAAATTTAATAGAATTTGCAAATTTGTTCTCTGACAAAATATTTTTACTTCAAACGTATGATATATATTTTAAAATTTGCACAGTTTAAAGACAATCCATGGGGGCCGGGGATTTAGCTCAGTGGTTCCACCACCTGTCCTGCAAGTGCAAGGACCCAAGTTTGATCCCTGGTACCAAAAAAAAGACAATCCATGGGGACAGATTATAATGAGATATATCTGTGCTGTTTGAATCCATCTAATGTCAAAAATGTTGGTGAATTCATGAAAAGAATTAAAATTAAAAATATTGAAGCTATATTTAAATCCAGCACTAAAATTTAAATCTAGCATTAATCTTTCCTTTTGACTTCCTAATTTATTAGCCTTAAGCGGCTGTTTCTGGGTATTTTTTCTTTTTAGTGCTAGCAAAGGATTGCATGGATGTGGAATCCTAATGTCTGTTATAGTTTAGATATGTTGTGTAAGCACACCCACCAATTTTGTACTTAAATATATGTGCAAATGACAGTAAACCAGTTTATGCAAGGATGGACTTTAAAGACGGTGGCTAGATGACAAGTCACATTTTGGTCAAATAAACTTTGAAAATCCTTTCAGCATTCTTAAATCTCCAGGACTTTGGTCTTTGCAAATTCAACGTCAAAAGGAAGGAGGAGATTAGGGAGAAAAAGGGGATGTAAAAAGAATTAAGATGTGTTAGGTTCATGTTCCAAATCCCCGAGATGAATATAATTATTGGGCACTGCAAACATGTGCTAATAAAAATAAAAAGTTTTTAAAAGGTAGAAAAACAAAAGTTGTAGAGTTCAGGACTTCCTCATGAAGGCAGAGTTGTATTTTTCTACATACAGTGATCTTTTCACCCAACAAAACCAATCACCATGAAAAAATTTCATTAATGACATATTCTATTCTTACTTTGTGCCAGGTATTTATTCTATTCTTACTTCATGTGGACATATAAAAGGTAAAAAAGAATGGCAAAAATCTTTCCTCTCCCCAATAAAGCTTATCTTTTCATGTAGTAGGTGGGCAATAAAATGATAATTTATTTTATACAGTGATGTATAAAAATGAAAAACTCCTTTTTAAAAATTTTTTCTAATTGCAGAGAATAGAGCAACAGGATAATAAAGGAACATTTCTTTCCTTCTCTTCCTTTACCTTCTTCTTTCCTACCCTCTCTCCCTCTGTTCCTTTCTCCCTCCTCCTTTTCTTCCTGTCTTTCTCTTACAGATGGAAATTAAATACTTTAAGATTTTGTCCCATGTTTTGAAATCTAGGTCTTCAAAAAACTCTGAACTACCCAGAGCACCCTTACCAAATGGATATAACTAAATTCTTTGGGGCACAGGATGATATATTATGAGAGAAATGTCTTTTATTTAAATGAATTAACTTAGCTGATTGTATGGATATCTAAATGCAGATATTTATGCTACTTCATTTTCACCAATAAGCTTCTTCTCTTGATATTCAATGACTACTTTGGGGGACTTAACCCTCTATTTCCTTTGAGTATCATTTCGTTGAAATATTTACATCTTCTTTATGAATTTTCACAGAGGCCTATATGATTACAATAGTTTTGATTTTATATTGTTTATTAATATTTTATTAACTAACTCTATTTTCCGAAGAGCAGATCATCATTCCTCGAGTGTTCTCTAGGTATACTCATTCAATTTTTCCCTCCAATATGTTTTCAAGCAATCTCATGAGATCAATCCTTACTTTTCTGCCAGTATTGTATCTGAAACTTCCGCTCCATCATCATCCTCTCCCACCTCATCCCCAGTCTGATTTCTCTTACTGTATTTTGAGCTACTTGACATCAATTTTACTTTCTGATCATCTCAAGTTCAATGCTTCTAATAATAATGCCATTACTTTTCCCTCCTCAGTTGCTATTTTCTTTTGTCCCTTAATCTAAAGACGGTTAAGACTGAAAGCAGCTCTCAGAATTAGATTCAGAATCATCCTTAATGTCTCCCTCACTGAATTCCTTCAAATTCAATTATTATACACTATCAGGTTTGAAATTTATACAATATATTAGATATTTTTCCTTAACCATCAAAATGAAATCCACTGTATATGTTTTGTAAGGTTGAACAATATAAAACTCCAGTGTCGCTATTCACATATTCTGTGATGACCATGGTACTCATTAAAGATGTACAGAATCATCTCCATAAGGCTTTGCTAACTTATTCAATCTTTCCTGTAATCAAACCAAGGAATATGAGAAAGTGGAAAGTTCTCAGAGTTAGAGATCTGATAATCATTGAAAAATACTGATCTGTCTCTTACTAGAAAGGTGACCTCAGAGGAGATAACTAACATCTCCAAGAGTCATCTCTTATCTTCCCTAGGAATAAATTAAAAGAGAGTAATTTTGGTAGTAGTCAGGAAAAGCACAACTATGTCCAGAAAGAAAATACTGCTTAGGGTTGATGACAAGGAATTCTGAGTGAAGGCTTCAAGAACTTGGGAGAAGAATGAGCCTCATGAATGGGGTAGGGTGTGTGTATGTGGGGAATAGGCTGAGAGGATGCCAACTTGCAAACTTTCTCAAGTCATCAGGATTTTAACTTTGAACAGATATGTGTCAGGTCATCCACTGAAATAGCTGAATACATACTAATGTGTAAAATTTTAAAAAAGGGCAACTTCTTTATCCTTGCTCATTTTGCAGAGAAAAAAGAAAATACAAAAGACGCTCTAAATAGTACATTATGGATATAGTCTTATTGCTTTTTAGCCCTGCTCCTTCACCCATTCTGAACTGGGCTTCTCTGAAGATAGGTGGTAGAGCCGAATTAATCGTGACAAGAGAATTTGGTTCTAAAGGATGGTGTTCATAAAATTTCCATTCACCTGTCACCATTACAGAAGGTAGATAATTAATTTACACAGCAAAGAGTTAATTTAATCAAAGCTTAAGGAGTTTGAAATGCAAAGACTATCTTAAGATCATGATCCTTCTTCAATTAGTTGAGCTAACACAACATTGTGATAATTGAAATTGTCCCTTATACAGATAAACTTGATTTTCAAAATTCCTCACAATATCCCCCCACTACACCAGCTAAAATGATTTTTTAAAAATTATTTTGGTACACTTTAGATATACATAATGATCACATTCCTCCTAGAGAACTTGAACCTGTCCGTGATATACCTTGCTTCTTCTTTTCATCCCATTCCTCTCCCTCTCCTTATTTATAAAAGCTTTGGCTCCATTTTTTTCCTTCTAATCTTTCCCTTTTTCCCCCAAGCAATAGGACTAAATCAGTTGTGGAAGGAAGAAAATGTAATGGCAAGTAAATACATCATTTTAAAGATTGCATCAGCTTCTCCAAAAAATTTGGTTTAATTATTATGAAATTTTGTTTGGAAAAATGGTATGCTGAATGATTCAAAAATTATCCAACTGCTTTTGGAGTAGACTAAGACAAAGTAGACTATGTTACTAAAATATAGCATCTTGCAGAAAAATCTGATGTGCTTAAAATATATTTCTGAATTAAAATATAAAAGAACAGTTTGAAATTAGTAACTTTAAAAAATTGTCTACTATCCTACTTTCCTGTCAATAAGAAATAAATTTTAAGTAATAGTTGTTAAAGGTTTGGGGAGAAAATTGAAGAATGCTTTCATTTCTCATTAACTACAGCATTAATCAGTGGTTAATTGTAATTATTTAGCCTGTAGAAAGAGTGAAATTAGAATTAGAATTTGACTACAAGTCAAATACACTTTGTTTTTCTTATTGATTGACGCATTTTTGAGACAGATATTCAATAGGGTTTGCTTAGCAAAATTTTAGTAGTGCTTGCTCAAAATGTTGAATAATGATTGAAGCCAGTTCCTATGCAAGCTGTATATCTTTGTGTTAACTTTTGCACATTAATATGCTTTAATAACATAGGACCATGTTAACATTGCTTTTCCACTATCAGTATATAATTAACACTGAATGTTTTGAGTAGTTGTAGAATACATTATCTGCCTGTCATAATGAAATATGTTGATTCTCTCTTCTTTAATATGTTCTGTGATATTTTATTTAGAAACAATTGAAAATGATGTAAATTCTTTGCACAGATTTAGTCAGTATTGTTATGTCTAGGTAATTATTAACTCCTGAAAGACACAAATCTTGAATCTTATCAATTTCAACTTGTATTTTGCATTTTAAGAGCACTTTTTTGGGATTCAAAGAAGAAAATTGGAGATCAAACCTTTTTCTGCACAGAATGTGAGGGAACAAACACAAGCCCTATTTCAAACTGTGAAAGTGTTAATAGCATGCCATGTCTAGTTTCTAATTTTGAGAAAATGTGGTAGTTGTAGGGTTTCATCTTTTTCCGAATAACAATACTCAGAGACTTGGTATAATCTTTTCTTAACAGAAATTGTTCATTGAAGATGCAACAACTGAATTTGGCAGTCTTTAGCTTCCCTTTCATCAGTGTCTAAATTATCCGTACATTTTCTAAATCCTGTGCTAACCGACCTCTGCAGTCAAATGCTAAATGTTATTAACCTCCAACAAATGGGATTCCTGATGAATCCATGTTCTTTTTTGAAACAGTGTCAATATGTCGCCGCAGTGCCCCCAGTGAGGAGTCTCTAGAAGCCCTGTGAAAGGGTCCAATCTTCTTGGTCTTTGCTTTTGATAATTCTGATGCCATCTTTTGGTGGTTTATGAAATAATCATAAATATGAACATACAATTGTTCTTGCGTGTACATACATATATCTACATACATATATATACACAGGTTTTTTTTACAACTCTAGTTTCTCACTCCTCCACAGACTCATTCATGTTCTTATTGTGATGTTTGTGTTTTAGCTTACCTTTTGATTTCCTAAACAAGAGGGTTGATCTAGACATATAATCTACATTTAGTAGAGCTGAAGTCTGCTTAAGTCCTTGATTTCTCCCACATCATGGTCTCTGTGAATTTCATATTTGAAGTGCACAAGATCTCCAGTACCTCTATTGTTATAACTGGTATTTGTCCCAACAGTGGTGATGGATGATAAAGGATGACAGTTCCCTTAAAATTGTGATTTTTAGCAAGTCTTGATAAAATTTCTAGTTCCCACACATTTCTCTCTTTACTTCTCTTTTGTTATTCTTTGTTTCACTGGCAGTGCTTCAGCCTTTTAAGCATAGAATAGTTAATGGTATGGCTGGAAAAGATGATACAATGGCCTTAAGTATGAAGTCAGGTACAGAAGTAGGGAAAGGCATGAAATAAGCTTTGGGAGAGAGGTTGAGTTTTAAAAGTGTTATTTCAGAAAAAAATGATCGAGTAATAAATATACATACATGCAATATATACACATATATATATTAAAGAATTTTAGTATGAGAACAGCCAGGAACTGATGGTAAAGGATCTAGAGTAGAAAAAACAATAACCTCCCGTCTAGGTGGGGGGTTTAAAAACAGTGGCTCTTAGGAAAAGAAGTTGAACTATCTGGATTGTATGGAATTTGCATACAAGATTTAAATGACGTTTGAAAGCTAACCTGTACAAATCACCAAGAAAATCAGTCAACGGTGTCATTAATGCATAAAATAAACAAAAATGTTACAAATTCACGTATTTAAAATATGATAATTTATTTAAATTACTTTTAATAAGTTATATATGTTTTACTAAGGATGATGTAAAACATTATTGCGAGCTGGGTGATGTGATTAAAACAACAAAAATTTATTCTTTCTTGCTTCTGAAGACTAGAAATGCAAAATCAAAGTATTTTTTTGAGATATATATATATATACTTTATATATATATATATATTTTATATATATATTAATTGGTACATTTTAGGTATACAATACATTTACATTTATCATTGGGTGTTTGTATCTGAACATTATATATCTTAGTTCTTATTTTTTCCCCATTACCTGTGTGCCCTTCCCTATTTACATAGACTTTGTTTCCATTTTTCTTTTCTTTCACATAATTTTTCCTCCTTTCTTCCCTTTCCCCTTCCCCTCCCGCCACCCCTCCACCTTCTGACCTTTTCCTATTTCAAATTATCAATTATTCGTTTTAATCAGTTTAATCCTTATTTACACTTTCAGTTTCTCACACTAGAGATACTATTCAGTATTTACACGTATGTCCTATTTATTTCACTTAAGAGTATGGCCTCAATATGGATTCATTTAGCTATAAATAACTAGTTTCTCATTCTTTATGGCTGAGTAGTACTTGATTTTATAAAAAAAAAAAAAAAAAAAACACATCTTCTTTATCCAGGTTCCAATTGATGGGGACTTGGGCTGTTTCCAAACCTTAGCTATTACAAACTGTGCCGCTATAAACATAGGTGCACATATATCACTGTGGTATGATTCAGATTGTTAACATGGCCAAGTTCCCTGTGAAGGCTTTAGAGAAGAATCTCTCCCTTCCTTTTATCAACTTCTGGAGTTTCCCAGGAATTTCTTGGTGTTCCTTGGCTTGTAGTTGTGTTGCTCCAGTCTCTGCTCTGTTTTTGTATGGCCTCTTCCTTCTGGCTCCATATCTCTTGCCCTCCTTTAAAGAAACTATTTTATTGACTTAGGATACCTCTGCCCCAATCCATATGACTTCATCATAACAGAAGTAATTACATCAGAAAGGCCCCATTCCTAAAAAAGATCACATTCTAAGGTTCCTGGTAGATATGAATTTTGGGAAGACAATGTTCAGCCTATTACAGATATAATTGTCAATATTTGTATCAATAATTAAGTGCATGTAATATATATATTATATATAATTACTTATATCATACTGTTATTATAACCTTGTTTTCTATATTCATAAAATTGTTCTTGGTTTACATATTTTTGCAATTATGAACTGTATTCAATTATCTATTTAGTAGCCACTTATTATGTGTCTAGCAGGTAGCATGGTCTTTGTTAGACACTTAGGACAGAACAATGAACAATTATAAAGGAAGAAGAAGTGGGATGTACTCGTGGATGTAACCCTGTAAATACACACCAATAATAAATGGAGATTTTCGTGATTATTTTACAGGTGATAAATTCCAAGTAGAAGAAATAGCATGCTAGAAAAGGACAGTGGTGAAATGTATGGTGAGTTCTGATACCTGGATGTAAGTCTATACGGTGATAGAATATGAGGAAAGTTGTGGAAAAATGAGGCTAGAAAGGAATTCAAGAATCAAATTTGCCATAGCATCTATAACATGCTAGACCAATTGACCGTAATCTTTTTGATAGTAAAGAGTCACTGGAAGGTTATAATTGGGATGAGAAAGAGATGTTGAAATAATTTGTTTCAAATTTCTTCAAATTTATATAAACTAAGTTATTTACTGGTTTGCCTTAGGTTTGCACATGCTTTTATTGTGTGGTGCTTAAGTTGCTTCTACATTTTGGGAGAAAGTTTCTAACAGAAATGATGAGTTTGCTACCTAAAGTCTGCACTTAGGTACTCACCCAAGGGTGGTTACATGCCTGAGTAAACTTTGGAGATTTGCTTGTTACATAGGATTTTGTTGAAATTTGAATGAAATAAATAAGACACACATATGTAAATATCAAATAGTTTCTCTAGTGTGAGAAACTGAAAGTGTAGATAAGAATTAAAATGATTAAAATGGATAATTGATAATTTGAAATAGGAAGAAAAAGTCCAAAGGGGTAAGGGTGATGGGAGGGGAAGGGGAAAGGAAAGGAGGGAAAGGAAGAATTATGAGAAAAGAAAAATATTGGAAACAAAGTCAATGTAAATAGGGAAGGGTGGAGGGGGTGAAGGGCGAACAGGTAATGGGGAAAAAAATAAGAGCCAAGATACATCACATACAGGTACAAGCACCCAATGATAAATGTAAATGTATTTTTTACCTAAAATGTACCAATAAGAGAATTTAAGGGAAAAAAAAGAAATTTGAGTGACTTTTATATTTCTTACATGATGAGGAAAATCAATGGATTATCATTTCTTATTCAAGGGTGAGGGATATGTCATCTCCCCTGACCATACCACTGTTGTTATGGGATCAAATTTAAAGTGGAATCAGTTGATAACTTTTTCTTCTTCTATAATATGACACTGTCTTGTTCAAAATCTTAATGATACATACCCCAAAACATACAAAATTTTTCTGTGCTTTGAGCTCTGTCTTCTACCTGCCTTGTCCTGGTAAATTTCTTTGAAGTAGCTTGCAACAGGAACAAACTTATTTAACTGAGCTGACTACAAAAAACAAAAGGATCTTTCCTATAGGCTATAGATGGAAAGAGTACTTGAGGTCAGTAACTCTGGGAAAAATGTCAACAGGTACCAATCAGTACTGGAGAGCAGTAATGAATCATGCATGGTTTTATGTAAAGACACTCAGAAACAGAAATACAAAGCAAAAAGTTGGAAAGGTTCAGAGCATGAATTTTGTAATGAGGCTATAAGAGTGGCTATAAACCTCCAGACGGTTGATACTGAAAAACATGACCCAAGAGAGTTATGCAACTGTGAAAACATAACAAGCCTATTAGACACTATGGAAATTCTATGAAAACAATTCTTCCAACCAGTAATCCAAGATGTACCTCTTCTCCTTCTCTAGATTCCAATATAATAAATTGTTAAGAACTTTCTGAAATCAGTAGGAAATTACAATAAACAATAATTTTTGCACTGAAAAACTACACCCAAATGTTGCTAATCTGGAAAGTGTTTTGTTTGTAGATGATAGATGTTTTCTAAGGAAGAATAGTGCTTGAGGCTCTAAATATCTGATATTGAGAGAAAGCTTCTTTAGATGGAAGGATTGTTGGTAGGATAAATAGTAATTTTAAATGCTGAACCATTTATAGGAGTCAGAGTATGGCTAGATGGAGATATAGGAGTGAACAGAGTTTTAAAGAAATGATAAAGATCAAGTTCATCAGACTCTTCATACAACCAGCCTTGGAACAGTATGTTTCTCATTTTCTGCCTTATAATTGCTCTGCTGGAACAAGCATTTGCACACTAGGATCCAGAACTGAAACTGTTTTGGGGGGACTGATGCAATAAAATGGGTGGTTTACTATCAAGCTGTGGTAATCCATGATTTTTTAATATGACACAGAACTCAATATTTTCTAAAAAAGGAAAGCTTTGCATTATAGGAAAACTGAATTCTATAAGGAAGATTCTTTTTTTGTACTGGCTTTAGGCAAACAACCTTTCATTTGACATCTTTTATGTTAACTACTGAATTAGAAATGAGAACTAAATGAAGCACAGTCCATATGTGTGGATCTTGGCACTAGAGTGGGAATATCACCATTAATGTTTCAAGGCCTATCTAACCTAAAAATCTAGAAATCTTGGGAGGAAAAAGCAAACTAACCATTATACATATGGAACAGAATCTTGGGTTTGTTCACAGACATTCTCTTTTTTTTGGTGGGGGGGTAACATTTTTTTTTGCTTTTGTTAAGTTTATTGGTACATTTTGAGTATACATTATGATCACATTCATTATTGGGAATTTGGACCTGTATATGATATATCTTCATTCTTCACTTTTTCCACATTCTCCTTCCCTCCCTTCTACCCTTCTCTATTTACAAAAAAATCCTTTCTTTCCATTTTTCCTCTTCTCTCTTTTTTTCCCTTCCCTTCTTTTCTTTCCCCTACCTCGCTCCCTACTTCCCCTTTGGACCTTTTCTTCTTATTTCACATTTTTATATTCATTTACACTTTCAGTTTAGTTTTCTAGATTTAATAACCAAATTCAGCACAGTAGCTGGATACAAGGTCAACACTAACAAAATCAATAGCCTTTCCATGACATATCTTGATTCTTACTTTTTATATCATTTGAAGGTACAAATTTCCATTGATGAATGCCATCATATTGTATACATAAAATGTAGCAATATACTTAGTGAATTAAAAAAATCAATAGCCTTCCTGTACATAGAATAACAGACTCCCTGAGAGAGGAACTGGAGAAACAATTCCTTTCACAGTAGCATCCAAAAAAAATGAAATACATAGGAATCAATCTAATAAAGGAAGCAAAAGACCTTTACTCTGAAAACTACAGCACTCTTAAAAAAGAGATCAAGAGGATATCAGAAAATGGCAAGGCATCCTTTGTTCCTGCGTAGGAAGAATCAATATAGTGAAAATAGCCATAATTCCAAAACTGCTATATAGAGTCAATTCAATCCTAATTGAAATTCCAACACCATGTTTCACAAAACTAGAGAAAACAATCCAAAAATTCATTTGGAGCCAGAAGATACCTAGAATAGCAAAAGCAATTCTAGGCAACAAAGACAAGGTAGTGGGTATCACAATCCCTAACTTGAAACTGCGCTACAAAGCTACTGTGATAAAAACAGCATAGTACTGGCAAAAAAGCAGACTCGAGGACCAGTGGAACAGATTAGAAGATACAGAAACAACTTCAGACACACTCAGCCACCTCATCTTTGACAAAGGAGCCAAACATCCTCACTGGAGAAAGATAGCCTCTTTGATAAATGATGCTGGAAAAACTGGGTTTCAACTTGCCAAAGATTAAAACTAGACCCATACCTCTCACCATGCGCTAAACTAAAATCAAAATGGATTAAAAATCTAAATATTAAAACAGAAACACTAAATGTGCTAGAAGATAGGTTAGGTAGAAGCCTTGAAGACATTGGTGTAGGAAAAGACTTTATGAACAAAACCTGTCACATGTGAACTAGCACAAAGAATCAGCAACTAGGATCTCATCTTATGAAAAAGCTTCTGCACAGCAAAAGAAGCCACCAACAGAGTGAAGGGACAACCCACAACCTTGGAAAAAAATTTTACCAGCTATTTCTCTTGGTTTATTTACAAAGGTTTTGATAACTATGATTGGCTTCATTTGCAAAGTCTTTCACCAGTCTTCTTGTCATTATCCTTAAAATCTATTACTGGAGCAACGTATAGCACCAGAAAATAAGAAAGTGCTCAAAAGAAAAAGAAATCTCACAATTTTGAAGGTACATCAAGAAACAGGAGGCGACTGACCTGAGAATCCAGCAGTCAGAGCTAGAAAATATGAACAATAAAATATGATATAATACTGGAGTATAACTCAAAGTATAAAATAAATATACATGAAACTATGCTGATATGAATGAGTAAATAAATAAGTTGAGGAAAACAGACGAGCACATTATGTGGAAGACTGAACACTTTATGAAGATACAGTTCCCTCAAGGAAGTGCAGCCTAAGTCCTTCCTCCTTAAATATGGGCTACACATAGTGCCCTTCTATTGAAGAGTGCAGTATAGAACTGGGCAAGAATAGAGTAACTTTGCAGTGCAGAAACACAGCCAGATGCAGGTGATCAAGGTTAAGAGCAGTAGTGTTATGATAATAGTATATACCCTTGTTGTGATGTTTTGAAATAATTTATTTCTGTGATATTCTGCCCCAAAACACATAGCTAGAGTCTAATGATGAAAAAAATTAGACAAAACCCACTTGTAAGTTATTCTGTCAAACATTTAATAATTACTCTTCAAAACTGTCAAGGTTGTCAAAAACAGATTCAAAAACCGTCTCAGTCAAGAGTAACCTAAGGAGACATGATGACTAAATGTAATGACGTCTTGGATGTGGCGTTTTAGAAAGATAAACACAGGAAATCAAAAAACACTTGGATTCCAGTTCATAATGATATATATTGGCTCACTAATTTTAACAAACTAACCACACTCACATAGAATGTTAATTATAGTGAAACTGGAGAGAGGATACATAAAATCTTTCTATAGTATATTCGCAATTTTTTGGAAATCTAGTACTATTCTAAAATCAATGAGTTTATTTGAGAAACAACCACTTCTTTCTCACTCTGAGATGGTGTAGCTTTAATAAAGCTGGCTCACTGCCCAGTCTCAGGAGTGAGAATATGATGCAGGCTTTGCTCTTTTGAGCACTTCTCTTACACAAACACAGAGATTGCTGCAGACATAGGCATCTAATCCAAATCATTGCCATTCAGGTCACTCTGAAGTGCTTTCTAAAGGGATGAAATGGTAAAGTGTTTTATTATTTGTTCCCAGACATGGAGTATGTGCATGTGGGCCTGGAGTCACTGGCAGAAGCTGATTTAGAACAGGATGCAAAATCGAGGAAAGATTTAGAGATGTGGAACAAATTCTTTTTTTCTGAATTTTATTTTTAATCTTGACTTGGATCAGTATATGTCTGGAGGACATGATGAGCACCGTCACTGCGGGCAGTGGGGAGTTGGTACATGTTCAACCACATTCTAATTCTTGTTTTATCCCCTTTTCCTTCCTTGCCTCTTCCCTTCCTTTGTCTCTTGGTCTTCTCCCAGATGAAAAAGATGTTTCCTATTATCCAGCTTTATTTCATGTCTACTTCTGGTTTCTCATACAGGAGAAACCATATGGTATTTGTATAACTATACGTACGTACAATTTATTTCACTTAACATTATAGTTTCAAGTTGCATCTATTTTTCTACAAATGACTCAAATTTTCACTTCTTCATAGCAGAGCAGTGCTCCAATGTGTGTAGGCACCATATTTCTTTTATCCATTCATCTGTAAATGGTCACACAGGCTGACAGGACAGATAGGCTTCTATTATGAATTGTGCTGCTATAAACATGGTTATGCATCTATCAGTGTGATATGATGTCTTTAACTCTTTTGAAAAGATATCAAAAGGGGAATACAAACTCAAAGGGAATGTTTATTTCCATTTTTTTTCAGGAACTTCTAGGCAACAAGAGCAAATCAGGGGCATCACAATCCCAAAGCTTCAAGTTATATTACAAAACTACAGTGTAAAAATAGTATGGTACTGACTTAAAAACACACTGTGTGGATCAATAGAACAGAACAGTGAATGCAGAAATATCCCCAGACACATTCAACCATCTGATCTTTGACAAAGGGACTAAAAAATATGCTGGGGGAAAAATAGCCTCTTTAGCAGATGGTGCTGGGGAAACTGGCTATCCATATGGAGAAGACTGAAACTACACTCATATCTCTCATCATGTAATAAACAAAAATCAAAATAAATCAGAGATCTAAATATGAAAATAAAAACCTTTATCTGTTGAAAGAAAAGATATATAATACTCTTGGAGTCACAGGCATAGACAAGGACTTTCTGAACAGAAACCTAACTGTGCAAGAAAAAACATAAAGAAGAATAACAGGATTACGTTAAATTTAAAAGCTTCTGCACAGTAAAGAATACAATCAATAGAGTGAGGAGACGGCCTATAGAATAGGGAAAAATTTTGCCAGTTAATATCTGGAATATAGAAGGAACTAAATAAAATTAGAGCCTTCCAAAATAAAAGACTCAATCAAGAAATGGGCAATTGAAATGAATAGACACATCTCAGTAAAAGTACAAGTGGCCAATGCATACAGGAAAAACTGTTCAACATCACTGGACATTAGAGAAATGTAAATTAAAATAAGACCCAGACCAATATTAACCACATTATCTGGATACCTGAATCTACTTATAGTAGCTCTGATGTTTGCATGAGCCAGTAAAGTCCTCCTTTTGCTTAAGCCAGTTATACTTAGAAGCCCTCTGACCCAACAGTGTGATTCAAAGTGATATAATGCAGATGAGATAAAGTGGTGAGTTTTCAGGGAAGCACAGAGCTCCCAACAGAATTTAATTCATACTAGCAATCAATAGTTGTATAAAACATGGCTGTTCCATTTATTGTAGAGTTATGTCTCTCTACAACGAATAGATTGAAAACAGTATAGGCCATATATCCATTCATTTACTTTTATTAAACCTTAAATACTCAGTGAATGGTTATTACGTGTTTACACTTGATCTTAGCCAAAAGGCTGAGAAGCGACTATTATTATGTGTTTATAATGTGCCAGTGCTATTCTAGCTCAGGGCAGTCAACAATAGTAAGTAAACAAAGATGGACAGTGTCTCTTATCTTATTACAGGAACATTCAAAGAAAAAGAAACACAGAAGAACAGATGCAAAGAGTATGTAATTAGTCAAATGGGCTGAGTAGCATGGAAGACAAAGAGTAGGGTGAGAGACCTGCAGGAGAGGAAGGAGGAAGAATGTTTCAAAGATGCCTGCGAAGAAACATCACCGTCAGAAGGCATGGTGCCAAGGCCATCAGTGGGATACAGTGATGTCATGTTAATTCTATGTGTCCACTTGGAAAAACCATGTGTCCAGATTACTTGTTCAAACATTATTCTGAATGTTATTATAAAGGTATATTTTAGATGAGCTTAAGTTTAAATTGATTTAATTTATTCAAATAAATAATCCTCATGGATGATGAATGTGAGTGAGCCTTGTTGAGTGTGTTTTCAGACTTGAATGCATTAAAGACTGGTCTTCCCTTAAGCACGAGTGAATCCTGGCTGAATTCCTTGAAACTAAAAGTTATACTACTTCCTTGGATTTCCAGTTTGTTGGCCTAATCTGCAGATTTTAGATTTGTGCCTCCACAATTGCAGAAACCAATTCCTTGAAAAAACATTTCTGTCTCTCTCTCTCTCTCTCTCTCTCTTTATCTATCTATCTATCTATCTATCTATCTATCTATCTATCTATCTCTATCTCTCTCTGACTCTTTTCATGCCCTACACATCCTGTTGGTTCTTTTTACTTGATAACTATAGTTAAAGTAGGAGGAGTTTTGGTGAGTTCAGGAAAAGCAGTGATGCCCAAGTGTGCTGGGGCAAAGTGAACAAGGTGGGGAAGAGTGAGTGATAGCAGATGATGCGTGTATTATCAGTTTTACTCATAGTCCAGAGAATTGTATTTTGGAGTTAGGGTAGGTCATTAATAAAATTGGCATTTGCTAAATATACTGAGACTTTTCCTCATTGTGATTACAAAATCACGCTTTCTTTTTGCATAATCTTCATTTGTTGATAACTTTTTATGATAAAGTATACATATTGTTTCTATATTTTAAATTTTCCAATTAAGTGTGACTCTAATAATGACAAAATCACAGGTTAATATATAAAATAAATCATTAAATTAAAATTGTTTTAAAATAATGTAAAAGTGAAGAAAACACAAGATTATGTAACAAACAAAATAAATACCCCACCCCACTCAACAAAAAAACAACAAAACACCAACAAATAAAACATCCCAGCTATCTTTCTTATTTTTTTATTAAACTAATAAATTTGTCGAAATTATCTACTTTCTCACAAATAAAATCTAGAAATAAGTTTCTACAGTTTTGATTCTTTGGTATTGACACCAAAATTCCAATATTTTTTAACTCATATAAATTGAGATTTACAAAATACTTTTTTTAAAAAAGAAAGCTTTGTGCATAGTTAAGCACACAAATTTACAATAGCTAAGTAATTTTACTTTTCTATATTTTTAGTCATTTGTCATAAATTCAATCTCTGACTCTTAATAGCTGAGCTTATTTTTTATTTTAACTTCAAAGTAAATGACATTATAATAGTTTGAAAATGAAGAAAGCTTTATTGTGTCTAATGTACTAGATCTCACTTTTTCTAATTTCAAAGCTTCTTTCTTGTTCCAGGGGAATTTAAACAACACAGATAAAATCTTTGATATGATTAGCAGACAGATTTAGGCTATCAAATAGTGGAATTTCAGAGAAATGAACTAGCTTTTAAAAACATGTCTCTACTTATTTATACATTCAAATTAATGTTTTCCTTTAAGTGTTCACCATAAGAAGGGTCATTTATTTATTTTAATGACACTGTTCTTATTCAAAATATTTTAAAGCTTTTTGTTTTGTTTTGTTTTCATGTGGCTTTTGAACCCAATTATGAGTCACCTAAGAAAGTTGTCTTAGTGTATTATTTATTTAAAAAACATGTATATAAGGTAAATCGGGTGCAGGCATTTTCTTAAGTGCTTTTTAAATGTCAAACCTAATAACATATTTTGAGGTAAATATTATGGTCACTCTGATTTTGTTGATAAGAAACCAAATGATTGCTCAATCCCATATACAGTGGGCCACTGAGTTTCTACTAGCCTCACATATAAACAACTTGGGTTAGGACTGGAATTTTAGTTTTAACTTATGACTAAATTCTTAAGTTACAACCTGAATGCCGGTCTTACCTATGTGGAGTCAACTGAGAAATCCTGGACCAATATCTCTCCAAGAATACTGAGATCTTCCTTGAAGAATGTGCGACCTAAAATTATGCAGAAGAGAGACTTTAAAGCCTGTGGAGAGGAGCCTGAGACTTCAACCAACCCTGTGGTTGATGACATTATCACTATAGCAGAATCCATAGGGCTGTATGTAGACAGTGGTGATGTTGAACTGGTGGAGGAACACTCAGAGGAATTGTCTACAGAGAAACTTCAGCAATTTCTGGCTGAGCAACAGAGAATGGAGGTTGAGGAGCTTTCTGAAGAGGAGGGGTAGTATCAACAATCCATGCATCAAAGTTCTTCTGAAATAAAGGCTCCCCCCAAAAATGGACAGAGCTACAAACATTTGTAGAGAAGACACCCAGACAGACAAAAAGCCAACTGTTGCATTGACTTGCTTAATGACAATGTCATGTCATACTATAGAACAGTGTTAAAGAAAAGACAGAAACAGATAATCTTAGACCAGTTTTTAGTTCTGAAACTCTTGAGATCTAGTGAGACAGAAGCAGGTTCTAGTGAGATACAGACTCTCCTAAGGATAGAAAGGACATCAGAGAGGCAGCTTCCTGCTGTTCTTAGGAAAAGGAACTCTCCTTCCAAACAATAACCACCTTCCACTTCATCCTCCCTTCTTGCAAGCCAAAGATGTCAACTTGAATGATGAGTACAGTATGAAATTGTTGTCTCTGGTAAACTAGGCACATTTTTTAACTTTTTGGTGAATACGCTAGGAAAGTTATTGGTGTTTCTGGTAAATTATGCACATAATATAGCTCTTTTTTATTATGACAAGGTGAGTTAAGGGATGCTTTGGGAGTTACTGAATGCATTATGGGTATTTCCATTGTTTCTTATGGGAAACATGTCTTGACTTACAACTAACTTGAGTTACAACCAGCTCTCATGAACAAATTCAGTTCGTAAGCCAAGGGTCCACTGTACCTAACAAGTTGGGTAGGTAGACTGAAAGCAGGAAATCTGGTTCTATAGTTCCTGCTTAAGCACATCATCATTTTACTTCTCAAATCTAACTTTTGTTTCAAATTTATCAACCAGATTTTTTACCAGGAATAAAAAAACTTTGTCTTTTTGTGTGTGTCTTTGTGTGTGTGTGCTTGTGTGTGTGTATCTTTAATGTGTAAAGTGGCTACTTTAGCCACATTGATTGATAGATTAAGGAATTTTAAACAAAACAACAACCTGAATTATGAACCATTCATAATAATAATTCATCTATGTACCTGTTATGAAATGAAAATGGGAAAATCCCTGCTAGGAAAAAAATTCCTGATAAGTCTTTTATTAATCAGAATAAGCAAGCAGAACCTATTTTCTTTAACTTTACAGCAAATTGAGGCTTTGCTAAGTTAATTGTAGCATTAATTCACTTAGCCTCTCAACTCAAAGCTATAAATATTGTTTAAGATTTACCCTGTCAGCATTATGTTAAACTTCACTAAGTTGATCTGATCATTACTCAGTTCTATTCAGTTAATCTTGATGAACCTCTACAGGTAGACTGATTTTGATGAGCTATAAATTAGGGACCGTGTCTTTCTCCTTTGAATCTGTGTTTTGATGTACTACAGAGACAAATTAGTTGATTTTGTACAATTCTACCTAGCTTCAAAGGATGCAGGGGAAATTACTTTTTTGAAAATGCACACACTTTGTGATCTCCTATGCTTATTGTTACACAGTAAAAGATCTAACCCAAAGAAGAGAATTGAATGATTTTGTGAATTGGTCATAGGTCTAACTCAATGTGTGCGGGGGAGGGGGTGGTGCAGATAATTTAAGTAAAATTCTGGTTTGGTTGTTAGACTGTCTCTTGAGGCTGTGTGGCATTTGGTCAGAACTCTACAGGGTGACTTGTAACTCCGGCGTACTTTGATCCAGATGTCCTAAATGACCGCGTACCGTCCTATCAAGAACTCTCTAGTGATGTGCCAACATGAGCTCTTGCCTCCAGATGCTTTGTGAAGAGTGCATAGGTGTTCAGTCTCTCTCGATCTTTAGAATAACATTCAGAATGTTGACCCCGTGAAAAACAAAGTTTCAGTTTATCTGCAGTTGTATTTTGTTGTAAAAATAGATCTTTTAAAATTTGAATATGCACGACCTGGGTCTAGGCAAGAAAGACTAAGAGTAAAAACATCCAGAGTGGTAGATGATAATTAAATCATAAATCACAGTCTAAACCCCTGGTAACCAAAGAAGAATGGGGTCTTGACCTAAGGTAGACTAATTACTCATATTGATATACTCTTTAAGAACTTGCTTATTGTTATTCTTTTATTTAAGAAAATGTTTTATAAAACAAAAGCATAATGGAATGCAGTATATATGAATTTAGCATTACATGTAACTTCCAGCAGGGTAATAAGTGTACTTATTTCATTCACTGTTGCACACAGTAACTAATATATTGGTTGCTGCCCAGGAAGTGTTTAAAATTTCTTTGAATGGATGAAATTTTTTTTTACTGTGGTAATTATTATCTTTTCATAGGTCAGCAGGGGCAATTCATATCCCTGAATGCTCTCATATTTTAGGAATAGACTCAAGTGTCTTCACAGATAAGAAAATAGTTGATTTGCAATGCCATGATTAATCCTCAAACAGCTCTTTTATGATATCTTTACCCATTCAAGCTACATAATTTATACTCTTGTTATTCATGCAAACATCTATAGGAATAGCAAAGTAGATTTTATTGTTTCTCTTTTTACAAATGATGAAACAGGCTCCGGCAATTTAAGATATTGACTCAAGTGTCATGCTCTGAAGTCAAACACCTAAGCAAGGAATTGAACTCTTTCCCATAGAGTTCAGAAGGGTGTGATTCTGCCCAAACTGAGTTATTTAATGACCTAGATTCATTTTTTTGCATCTAAATGAAGCTGGCATATTTGCATCTTTGTGATTGCAGATGGAAGGGAAAATTCATGTCAGCTGGTAAGAAGGGCAGGCATATTTATCATCTTATAAAATGTTTATAAACTCACAACAAATTCAGGCTTCCCTTGAAATTTCAGAGGTCTCCTGTCTCTGGTTTTCCCCTTGCTATTTTCATTTACGAATTGTTTCTTGCAGAACTTAAATTAGATGGTCCGTATGGGTTTATTGAGTTCATTTATATGTTTCAGATAAGTGAGTTGTGAAACAAACTGAATTTCTACACATGCACGTATGCACACACTAGGTTTCTAAATCAGTGATATTTATGACATGGTTATTTATAATATATTATTAGCTTTCCTATTTCTATTATGCAAAAAGTAAAGTGTTTTTCACAGTAGGCTCAATTTTCATTAACCTTTTCATACACTCAAGATCTCATTTAGAGGTTATATTTCTGAATTATCTGCACATCACACACACTGATATCTAAATGCCTGCATAGGAAGATACAGAAGTTGTGGGCTGATTTTTCATGATTTAATTGTTAAGTTAAGCAGGGAAAGATAAAGAAAAAACAGGAGATAATTTCACCAATATGGTTACAACATTTCTTTTCAAAGCATTATTTTTTATTTTTGTATTCCAAAGGGAAGATATTTTAAAAGAAGTAATAGTAAATAAGCAATAGTAAAGATCTCCCCGGTACTGAGTTGAACCCCTTGATAAGTTAAAGGCAGTGAAAATTTCAGTTCTTTCATCATTATTCTCCCTCAGGATAAATTTTTCCTTTATTCAAATTTCTACTTTTTTGGATAGTATAGAAAACTAATGTTTCTGTGTTGTTTTATTCTAAAAACGAACACATCCCACTGAAGGTACTCTGCTTTTATACACTTTTACATAAAAGTAGATGGAATGAAAATCTTATGCTCTCTGTCTCCTCTGTTTTAAATGTTCTTAGATTTTCATAACTTTGACAGAGTACAGGGAGAACAGAAGCTCCAAATGCAGAGAGTGCAGGGCTGGGTCAGGATCTGGGTTCCTGCATAGTTTGCACTCCCGTCTCGGTAGGTATTTAAATTGTTTTCTATAGTTTTACCTCTTCTAAATATGAAAACTTGGGGTAGGTTAATTTTTTCTGTGCTACCATTTATTTTCTTTATCATCAGTCACCAGATTTCTAATTCTATTCGACTTTATAGACTAGGTCTGGTAATAAGGATTTTCATTGACTGTGCTGAAGGCTTTGACTTGCACTATGTTTCTCATTATCACAGTATTTTTGGATACTGTTGAGTTGTACCTTAGTTCTTTTGCGACTATTCCAATTCTGCTGGAAAACTATCATGCCCCCATCTTCCATCCTTACAGGACTGTACTTCCTGTCTTGTTCCTGTACTTCAAGGAAGAGACAACACTACCGACTTTCAAAACCATTTGAAGCCTGTCACTCAGTGAAACCTTAGAACCTTGTTTCTTTCTAAGAATGAGTGCTGATCTTACTCCTTTATGGATATTCTAACTGTGCCCTAGGTTTTATCATTATTGACTAGATCATCCTATTTCCATCCTAGTTAAAATAATACACAAAATACAGACAGTATATTTACATAAATGTCTTCATCATGCTAATGTTAAATGATTCTATCTCTGGTGCAAACAACAGCTATGAGTGGTTTGGAGATTTTTTGAAGAGTCACATGTGTGTAAATAAGCACACACATAATTTAGTCAATATATAGACTATACATTCTTTCATAAAACTTTTTGAAAAGTGTAACATAAGATAGTATAGTCAAATCTGAATTCTGTCACTTAATATAAATGTCCCTTGGCTTAATAAGTCATAAAAAGAATCAATGAGGCTTATATTGAATGCCTGAAAGAAAGCTACAATCATTCATATAAAGTTACTAAGTTTTGTACAGTAGTTGAGATTGTAGAAAATCATAAATCCTTTGTCTCACAATTATCACCATTACAAATAAAAACAGCCATTTGGGAAGTATTTCCAGTAAATCCACAATTGGCTTGACTGGAATGGATGTGATCTATTTTTGCAGAACTCTATTGTAACTCTCAGCTACAAAGGTTGCTGAATAGAATAGTAATGTTCTTTTGTCAAGATGATAAATATGTGTTTGTAATTGTAGATCTTTTGATCAAATGTTTCTCCTCAAGTGGAAAATCAACAAAGAGAATGCTGTCAGTATGTAAGACAATGTAATGCTCACAGAATATGACAGAACTACAAAATTGATTTAATATAGACTATGGGTTATTGAAAGCCAGATATTTAGATATTTAATTGAGTTAGTTTCTCATATTTAAGGAAATATATTTCTTGAGTGTTTTCTATGTGCCAAGTACTGAGATTGCTTAAAGCAGGAAATAAAGATTAGTAGAATTATTCTCTTTCCTCAAAGTACCTCCATTATGGCACAAGTTCATGAGGGATTAAGAAAGAGCACAGTGGCATAGATAAGCATGGCGATAAGGCACTTCCAGATGTTGCCATTCACAAGATCACCTTGTGTTTTTTAGAATTAGCATTGGGACTGAGTCTGAATTTCTAAAGTATGCAGATCATACTAACTTCATAATAAATACAATTTTTCCCCGTTAAGTTTATTGGTACATTTTAGGTATAAA
>NW_004624732.1:42392832-42410690 GCF_000247695.1 Heterocephalus glaber | reverse complement strand
TTTGATCCCTCGTACCAATAAAAAAGGAAAGAAAGAAAGAAAGAAAGAAAGAAAGAAAGAAAGAAAGAAAGAAAGAAAGAAAGAAAAGAAAGAAAGACAACCACCAGTAGAAAACAAAACTGAGAACTTCCAAATAAATGAATCAAAGTACCAAAAGGAAAAGAAAAAAATAATGAGATAAAATAAATAGTAAATAAAATATTGTCAATGAAAAGAAATCAAGTTGAGCATGGTAGTTGTTACAGCAAGTGCAAATGAGTAGCATGTATATTGATAGAGACTCCTAACTGGCTTCTGGTTTGTCAAAATTCCTAATAAAATGGGAACCAAAAATAAAATCTGAATGGATTGAAATGGAATTAGAGAAATCTTGGGAATTTATTGTTCTTTAATCCTAAGAAAGAATATTTATTAAACTATTTCAGAGAAACTATTTCACTTAATTCTCAGAAAAACCCTACTCAAGTGTATCATTTATTTATCATCCCATACTGTCGAATTAAAACAAAATTTGAGAACTGAAAATCTGATATATCTTTCACAAATGAAAACCTGAGCCAAAAAATCTCACTTTCTTCACATAAAAAAGAATCATCACTATCCCTTTTTAAGAAGAAAAGAGCATTGAAGCTTCAGTAATTTCACATTAAACACAGAGGGCAAACAGCTTTCTTAAAAGCAGCATTAGTCTAGCTTGTTGCTAAAGTGTAAAAGTTTCTATAGATCTCATTTAACTTAACAATACTTATTGACTCAATAAACTTTAATTCAGTACCATATATGAAGGTTGCACAGTGATTGTTATAGAATAATCAGAGATGAAAGACACCTTGGTTCTTTTTTTTTTTGGTGCTGGGGATCGAACTCCGGTCCTTGCGCTTGCGAGGCAGGTGGTGTGGGGGAGGGGGGGGACCAGTGAGCTAAATTAAATCCCTGGGCCAGTCATCTTGGTTCTTAAGACATTCACAGACACACACATGCACACTATAAAATGAGCGCAAGAATGAGTGATACCAGCTTCCTTAGTCCTGAGGCTTTTGACTTGGATTGAGCCACTTTACCGCCTTTCCTGGTGCTCTATCATGGGTCTATTCAGCCTTTATAATCAAGTAAGCCTGGTATTCTCTCTCTCTCTCTCCCTCTCCTTCTCCTTCTCCCTCTCCCTCTCCCTGTCTCGAGTTTCTTTGTTTCTCGGTTTCACTTGTCTTTCTGGAGAAACTGTAGTGACCAAAACAGTAGGACGTGAAAGTCTTCAGAGAGGGACAGCCACTAGAGCAAGCCTTAAAAAGAAGAAAAATTTTCACACAGTCTGCAATACAAAGAAGGTTGCAGAAGAGAAAAATTATCTGTGAAACCATAAAAGTATGTATGAAATAGCTTGAGGACACTGGTTTCTGCTGCAGTGAGCAGCGATGTGGTGATAGGAAATTAGTAAGGGAGCTGCAGATGAAGTGCCTGGGGATACAGGAGCGTGGCTGTGACTGTGTGGACTCCCAGGTGACACAGAGGGTTTGCATAGTCTCTAGTGGTCAGTGGGAAAACATGGAAGAATAGTAACAAAGATCTTTCTCATTTAGGTCTGTTTTCCCAAGTTCCCAGTTGGTTACACAATACTGCGGTTTTTTCAGGCTTTAACTTTAATATAACTTTTTAAAGAAAACATTTGAATAGTATTGGTTTTAAGCAATATAAAATAAAGAATGAATTTAGTTAAGCAAAAAATAAATCTGAATTATAAAGTTGAATGTTTATCTTACGGAAAAGTTTTCCAAAGACATACTTTCAATTAGTTATAGGCCTTTCTCATACAATTATATGTCAAGTCTGCCAAGAAGAGAAGCATACACGGTGTAGCATATTTCAGCAGACTAATGCCCGCTTATGCTCTGAAGTTTGGTTGGCAATTCTAGAGTCCACTGCTATTAACACCGCAACTCTGATTTCTTATATTTCTGCAAACAAAATAATTGTGCATTCGTCAAAGGTATCTTCTACCACTTCAGATTCTTACTTTAAAATATTAATCCAACCAAAAAGTATAAAATTGAATAAAAAATACGTAGTTGTTAAAATTCAGCATAAGAAGAACACTTCAGGAAGGGAAAAATGCATAAGTGTGAATTTTTACACTCAATATCCAGAAGTTTTGACTTTAGTCTGGAAGTTATCTGATACATGACAAACTCAAAACGTTCAAAGCACTGTTACCTGCTGTGTATAAGAAACATAATAAATAATTGCAAAATTGCAAGTTATTAATATCCTTTAGTTGCAAATTTCGCTGCATATTCATAGCTCATGAATTGATAATGATTCATTAGCTTGCAAATGTCTCACTTTTTGTGTAAAGTCTATTTGTCAGAAGAGCTGGGAGAAAAAAAGAAGCAATATGATAGAACTAGTTTAAATATTTCAGTAGAATTAAAATAAGCCCAAATTTAACCTTTATGTTTGCATGCATTAAAATCATTTTTGTTTGAGAGTTTTTACAACGTTTTCTTCTGTTGAAAATACATATTGGCTGACATATTAAGATATATATTTTATAAAATATCTGACTATTCTGTTTGATGTCCTGAAAGCTTTAAAGTTGGCCTTTTTTCCCTTTAACTTACATCTCTTATAAAGAAACTAACTGTGATCCTCCTATCTCTGTAGGGAAACTGTCAATGAAGTGCAAATCTGAACTTCTGAAAATGTTTTTTTCCCTAGAAGTATTATTATAAGTTACTGCCTCCTAGGAGTTCATGAAAGGTGGCCAAATCACTGAAAGAATTATAGATCAATAAAACATTAACTTGTTATCTGTAGATGTGCACAATATTAAAGCATTTTGCACCAGTACCATTGGTATTTTTTAAGTCATAATAAATCAAGGAGCCAATGTCTCTTCTCAAAGAAGATGTGGACCCTGAGAATCAAATAATCTTGGACTTAAGAACTTCCTACCATGAGAGTTCACCCTCTACTCCATGTACATTAAAAATCTATTTTAAATTGGTTTAGGAAGAAGTGTAAGATAATTACTACCTACATAGAGTCAGGCATAAGTAATAATTGGATGAATGATGTAATTTATTAACTCGCTTCTGTTTGAATTATTTCCAGCAAATTCTAGTTTGGTATAATCATCTGAAAAAAGAAAAAAAGAAAAAATTTCAATATTAAGTTGTATAATATCTTACCAATCAATGAAAATCAAAGTTTTATATTTATTTCAGCTTTAATCTTTCAGACTATAACTTCTAAGTAAATGTCTCTCTTTACTTTTTCTTCTCTGCAGTTTTTATCACCTTCCCATTGCTTCTTTCCTGGGAGTTGTTCTAAAATAAATTTTTTTATACTAATCCTGTTACCATTTGAATTCCTGAATGAACCTCTTGGGTACAGAGTATTTCTAAACCCAGGTTTGTGTAACTGTTTTACTCACTTTGAGTGTGCAGTAAGTTCTTCAAGTTAGTTTCTTCCTCAATCAGAGAAGATGGAATATTCTCACCTAAGTTGTCTTTAATATGGCACATGTAAACATCTGGAGGTGCACAGAAATCAGCCAAGGGGTTCTTAGCCTCTCATGAACCCTTGTTATGGTCTATATCGAGATATCCCCTCAAAGCCTCTTGTGGTCAGGGGTGGGCTTTTGGAAGGACTCTGGAAGGGGTGGGTGGTATAGCTGGCCTGCTGTTGGAAGGTGAGGCCTGGTCAGAGACAAGTCACTAGGGGCATAGCATGGAAGGTTTTATCTGCCTCCCCAGCCCTTCCTTTCTCTTCCTGCTTCCTGTCTGCCAAGTCTAAACATCCTTGTTCTCCCATGAACCTCTGCAATGCTACCCTGCCTTGGAGCCAGCAAACTACCAACTGAAACCACTACAAATTCTGAGTCAAAATAAACCTCTTTTTCCTTTCAGTTTTGGGTGTCAGATATTTGGTCCCAGCAAAGAGGATATTGACTATAAGACAATCCTCTATCCTACATAATGGGATATATTTTCTTTTCTTATTTTTTTGGTAAGTTTCCCTTTTCTATGTCTCTCTTCACAATAGTCCTCTCACTTAACCAAATGGAAAGTCTTTTGCATCCTAAATATTGCTGTCATTCTATTGTCTGGTAGTAAAAACTGAAAGATTCTAAGCATGAGATGATTCAAACTACATATTTTAGAGAAAATGTTTTTTACTTACAATTCAAGTTTCTATAAGTCTACATTAGTATTTTTAAAACTCAGTAACTTTTACATAGCTCATTCTCAGAAATAGGGTAGTTTGACCTTTGTTGAGATATTTTAAGATGTTTTATATAGTGTAGGTGGAAGATACATGGCAATTTTCATGTAAAGATTTCATAACTTTTATTGTCCATATATAATTTACTCTTGAAGGAGTGGTAAGAGCAAAGCAAAGAGCACATTCATAAAACATTAGGGATATAAAAATGATATTTAATGTCTTTTAGCATAACAGTTAATTTCTGTCATTCTAATACTTAATCATAAAGTATGTTACTTGCTAATGTTAAAAAAGGAAACAGTACAGGTTATATTATTTTAAATTAAATTGGAGTATTTTCATAGGCCCTCAAATATTCCAGTTTACTCTGAAGAAAGCTAGCAGATGTTTTGGGTGATTTCTCCCATATTCAGTGAATGTGTTATTTGTTTATTTGTTTGTTTGTTTTGAGACAGGGTCAGCCGATGTGGAGTAGACAAGCCTTGAACTCACTGTGTAGCCCATACTGGCCTCAAGCTTGCTATCGTCTGCTGCGGCCTTCTCAGTGCTGGATTACAGGCAGACACTATCATGGGTGGGTTCACTGAATGTGCTTAATAAAACATTTAATCAAATCATATCATGAAATATTTATTTTAGTTACAAATTATTATTTTTACCTTATAAAATACTTGACTTTTTTCCCATCTCAGCAAAAATTAGAAACATATCCACTCCCAAACGCAATGTGTTTGAGTAATAGTGATATCTTCTCTTTTATTAAATACATAGGTACAGTTGGTTTATGATGTAATAAAATTGTTTGAGTGTTTTATTCTGAGTATTTTTAAAAATGCAATTCGTATTTAACTATTAAAAAATGTTAAACACCAATGGTCAACACATTCATGCATTGACATCCACCCAATGAACATTATGTCCATTTTCATCTCTTCACTCCAGAAAAATACATACATACACACATGCATATATACATATATTTATATTGTATGTATATATAATTTTATCTACATATTATATTTTATTACTACAAAATAAATTTAAAAGAAACAGAATGTTGGAGCATTTCTGCTTTATAAACTTCTGAAAAAATAGCAATTAATTGTGTGGGACCTATGATTTTAATTGTGATTCAGGTATGAGTTTTTGCTATTATTCCATTGTAATTTATGTCACAGATGAATTTCATACCTTATAGTTTATCAATGGTTTTTAGATTCTCCTGGACAGCATTAATGCCGTTATTTGAATTATAAAATCATGTCAGACTGTTAAAACATAATCCTGATTGGTCTTTTGACAATGAAAATTGACTTTCCTAAATTCGGTAGGGGTCACATTCCAAAAATGAGATGAGCCAAATCTGAGGCTTTATTGTTTGGATAAAAACAGACTATGTGGAATGATAATATATTTCCCTATATATTTTACTGGCAAAATTAAGGACTTCAACTGCTTTAAGTATAATCACATGGCCAGGAAACATCACAGCAATGATCTCACTTCCCTGTAACAAAATCTGTCTTAGTTACTTCCTCATTGCTGGAACAAAATACCCAACACCTGTGAGCTAAAGGGAGACAAGTTATTTTGGTTCACAGTTTGTAGAGGTTTCAGTCCATAGTTACCTGGCTCCAAGGCATGGAGGCATGGCAGAAGAGAAACAGTGCATGGCGTGGTAGGCAGGAGTAATCATCTACTTTTCCTTTTATCTCATCCAGGCTACAAGCTTATTGAATGGTGTCTCACACACACCCAGAGCGGGCCTTTCATTAGCCACACCAAGGACTATGCTAAACCAATCAGTGGACTAATTTAGTTATCACACACCCTTAATCCATATTCATACACCCTAGATCCAGCCACCTCCTAAGGGTCCCATCTATGAGTGTGTGAAGTTTTGGGGTCATCTAGATACAAGCTGTAACACTATGGTACCATGATACTTAGGTTCAATTGATTTTATTTAAGCACTTCTCTTATGTTTTAAAAATTTAGTACCTATAACATAATTGGAAGTATAATTTTTGAAAAATTTTAAACTATGTGCAAAATTTTAAATATCAGATTGACCATAGAGTTACTACTCTAACAGAAATCCTCTACTAGTTCCAATAACAATAATACAAGGAAGAAACTTAAATTAGGGGGATGTTTGGTTTTATGCATCAATGTGCATAGGTCTTTCTTGGGTGTAAAGGCGTTAGTCCACGTCAATCTAGAAGTTTCAGTGAAAGTATCTTTTAGATGTGATTAGTGCTTAAAACAGTAGCTTGAGTAAAGCAGATTACTCTCAATAATGCACATACATCTCATTGTACTAGTTCAAAATACAGTATTGTGAATGTAAGGAATATATTACTGGATTTAAAAGTACATCTTTTGTCCTTATGAAGAAACAGCACTCTTTGGAATTATAATTGGACTTGAATGTTTTAAGTCTTTGTAATGTTTGACATAATGCTTAAGTTGGTAACTCTATATAAGAGAATACCATACTGAAACAGGAGTTATATTGAAACTGTAAAACAGAACTATTTTTACTGGTATATTTGTCATTTTCTGTTGAAAATATCTTCTTAAGTTCCTAACTTTTCTCTCCTCCATGTATTTTTAAAATGAGTCCTATAATAAACAGTCAGTGTTTTGTTGTATAAATAAATGTAAAAATGCAACAGACTTATATTTAAACAATGCATTTTTTCTTTTCCTGGGAAAAAATGTAAAGTTCAGAACTCTTGCCTTCACAATCATGGTATATCCTGAACCTAGCAAGAGTTCTTTATCAGCGATAAAGGTGTTTGAAGTAAGTGAATGTTGGGAACAGGAATGCACACTTGAGAAGATCTTTCAAATGTGGAAACTAATTGTTAATATAGAAAAATATATAAAACTTTGGAACATACCAAAGCAAACATATTTTAGATGATGTATTTCTTTGACGTTTTGAGATTGTAATATGAATTAAATTTTCAACACCCCCGCTCTCTTCCTCCTTCCCTCTCTTCCTCTCTTCCTTTGTTCATTCATGAATTTTAATATTTATTTTGTCTATAACAAAATTTCTTATATCAAAGTTATTCCTGGTTACAACACACGTTTATTTAGCAGTCTTGGTTAACTGATCTTCTGGTGCAGTTCAGTGGGGTCTGAAAACATAGAAATATAGTCCCTAAATTACAAATCTTAGTAAACATCATGGTTATATGAATTACAGTATTTTTTTTTGGGTACCGGCAATCAAACTCAGAACCTTGTGCTTGTGAGGCAAGCGGTGGAACCACTGAGCTAAATCCACGGCCCCTACAATATTATTTTTAAGAGGGTGAGATCATCTAAAGAAAATTACTATCCATATATAAATTAATTCTCTAGGTTGCATATTAATACATTATTCAAGGGAAATAGCTTTTCTATCACTTGACACCTGAAATATGTTCTGAACTTTTGTCATCATTATGTGGTTGTGATTGCCCCTACTATGACCTTTCAGTGACCTTTTACAAACATGTAATTTCACTGAAACAGCATCTTTGTACACTAAATCTTAAAAACCAATACTGTTCTTCCAACGACCTACTTTCTAGATAGCAATGTGACACATGGGAAACATATATTGATAAATGAGGATCTTTGTTGAACATTAGAACATAAAGAACTAAATTAGGTCTCCAGGTATTAATTATTCTCAAAGAAAGTCCATCTTAGTGATCTGCAAGTTGAGAAACAATTTTATACCTTAACATGATTGAGCATGGAAATATTTTAGCCCTGGAAAGAAGTAAGCAATATTATAAATGGGTTGGGAAGAAGGATAAAATTGGATATAAATTAAATTGAGAATATATAAATTAAATAGAGAATGGTAATATTTTCACACTTGAGAGATTTTGGATGTGAAAGGTATCTAATTCAAAATCTAAAAATAAAGGCTAATTCTACCTTCTTCTGCTCAGTCTATTAATGCTCTTGGGATAATTTGCTTTGTAAAATGCATCAAAGCAGTTTTATAAACAGATTTAGCTTGATCAAAGTCAACATAAATGATACAGATTAATGCTCTCCGTGGGTAAAATATCAAGTAAATCTGTCTTTTGCCTTTTTACTTTTGCATGAGTTAACTTAATTTAATATTATGTGTAAAAGTCTATATGTTCAATTTATCCTACTAAATGGATACCATTTATATTAATCTAAGTTGTTATGAGATCAGATTAAATAATATATACAAAAGAAATTTTGGAAAATATAAAGCATTATAAAAGTGAAAGTGATTATGATTGTAATCATCTTAAATAGTGAGAATCGCGATTATGACCATCTTTAAATATGCTTTCAACTAGGATAAACAGACTGTCCGTCAATTGCATCTATTTTATGAGAACATATGTGGAATTCTTTTTTGCCAATTTGTGATCTAGAAAAGAAATGAAATGAAAATATATGATTTGTGCTTTTTAGATGATTTTAAAATTTAAAAGAAATATGTGACAATATTAAATTAATATGTGGTAAATAACATATTCATGTTACATACTAGTCGCCAAGCATAAAAAGTGTGACAAAACTAAGGCAGAATAGATGTTATAAGGAATTGTAAGGAAAAACAAAAGCAACTAAATAAATGCAATTAAATGAGCTAAGGGTGTAATACCCTTCTCTTCTTTCTTTTAACTTCTTTATATATATATATTATATTTATATTTATATATATTTATATTTTTCTTTCCTTTAATTTGATCTTTAGTTTGAAAGATAATTTTACCTTTGAACACGATTGATCATGCAATCTTATTAAGCATAGAGTACAGTAAGAAACATCACAAATAGTTTGGAAAAAGGAAGACCAATAACCAGTACCTACCAATTTAATGAATAAAATTTTGTTTGATACACCATTTGATATTGCATTTTATAATTGATAAATTCATAAAAATTTAACAGCACAGAAAAAGTTAAACCATGCTTTCACAGTTAAATTATCTCATCAGATGTACAATGGAAAAAGAACAAAAAATGAACAAATAAGACTGTATAAAGAAAATAGGAACATATTAAAAATGTGTAGGGCCCAGGGATTTAGCTCAGTGGTTCCGCCACCTGCCTCACAAACTCAAGGTTCCAAGTTTGATCCCCAGTACAAAAAAAAAAAGTATGGTTCTTTTTCTACGCTCAGATTTTTATTGTCTTTCACTGCACTCTGCGATTATCTCTAACTTTCTCTTAGAAATGTGCTTTTTTGTTGGCTTTAGGAAGTATACTTAATCTTCTAGCAATAAACATGATTTAAAATTTAAGGTTCAAAAGGTAATTCTAGAAAAAGGTAGACACTCAACTATCTGCTTTTCTCCCTCCACACATGTACAAGGCCTCGCATCCACTGTCGTTTCCTCCTGAACTCACTCACTGCATTATTATTATTATTATTTGGTATCAGGGATCAAACTCAGGACCTTGTGCTTGCGAGGCAGGCACAGAGCCACTGAGCCTCATCCCCGGCCCTACTCACCTCATTATTAATAGTCACTAGGGTCCAGCTTACCTATTTGAAGATTTCAGAATTCCTCAAAATTTCACAACACTACAAACTCATTAAGATCTCTTGTGGATAGGTTAGAAGTATTAGTGTTATGTAAATTTTTGCTATTGGAAAAAAAATACAAATCTTTACTTTTTCTATCTAGATGAAATTGAAGCTCCATCCTCAGTTCTCAAGATAATGTCTAAAATGTACATTACTAAAGAAGGGTAAAGCTATCCAATGGCTGACCTATGCAATTAAGGATTACTTATTCCTGCTATTTTTTGTCTTTTTTGTTTTTAATCCCTGTATTAAACCCCTGGTTTCTTGTGGATTAGTTCATAATCTAACATTATAAAAATTTCTGAAACTACTGTGCTAATACTTAAATTTCAGGAAGGAATTTGACTAAATTAATCACCTCCATTTATTGTTAGAACAGAAGATAAAATAGCTTACTAACTGATATGAGTTACAAATGTCACTGTGACACAGAATTTGCTGTAATTTTCTTATTTGGCTACAAGTGCAGTATTTTTCTTGAATGACACCACATAGCATTTCCAACTTGTAACATGAAACTCCAGCTCATAAAGTGTTGTGTGACTTAAAAAGTCTGATTGTAACAAAGTAACCTTTCCCCTGAAAAACAGGAACAAAATCCACTGGGAAATCAGGCACAGACGGTATTTGTCTTGTTCTTCCTTCCCTCTTGTGGTTTTGTTTCTCAAGACACACATTGTAGATAGTTCCATCAGAATCCAATACTTGTTACAAAATGGCACAGCTGCCTTTTTCCTTTTCCTTTTCTCGAGGTTCCTTTCGTTTACGGTCGCTAATCGCAGATTGTCTTCCACCTGATGGAGAATCTTGCGCTGGCTGGTCCTCCTGGGCCTGTGGAGACACAGCAGCTGCTGCCACTGCTTGTTCCTGTTCCTGGTAGAATTGAGAAGCTCATCTGTCTTCTTCCTCTTGGTGACATCGTGAAGGCAGTGGGGAACTGCAGCTACAACCAGCTGGTAGAGAAGATCATCTGCTGTAAGCAGTCGGAAGACAGCCAACTGGCCAGTGAAGGCTTTGTAGCTGAGCAGTTTCTAAACAATACAGCCACTCAACTGACATACCATGGATTATGTGAACTAACTTCAACCGTTCAGGAAGGAGAACTCTGTGTGTTCTTTCGGAATAATCATTTTAGCACCATGACCAAGTACAAGGGTCAGCTGTATTTGTTGGCAACAGACCAGGGGTTTCTGACTGAAGAGAAAGTTGTTTGGGAAAGCCTGCACAATGTAGATGGTGATGGAAACTTATGTGACTCAGAATTTCATCTGAGGCCTCCTTCAGATCCTGAAACTGTATACAAAGGACAACAGGATCAGATAGATCAGGACTATCTGATGGCATTATCTCTACAACAAGAACAGCAGAACCAAGAGATCAATTGGGAACAAATCCCAGAAGGAATCAGTGATTTGGAGCTAGCAAAGTACGATTCTTTTTCATAAGATTTTGTATCCGTCAGCTTTTCTATTGGAAGGACAAAAATACTTGATACAGCTTAAAGGAGAAGTTTAACGTGACTCCAATTCAGAGGTTTCTGTCCACTGGTCCAAGGCAGGCATATCCTGATGAAAAGGTGACCAAGGTAGAGGAAAGACCTTCAATGTATGGTAGCCAAAAAGGAGAGCAAGTTTGAAAGAACCCGAAGAGGGGGACCGGGACCAAACATGTACCGCAAGATTACACCACTGTAACCCACCAGATACACTCAGAAATGTGCTTTGCCAGTCTCCAAAGCCAGTCACGTTGACAATCCAGTTTAATCATCTCAGATTTATATTAAGGAACACTAGAAAATGAAAGTACATATAACGTATACATTTTCTTGACAAAATTCAACTTCACTGCAGTTTCCATGAGCTATGACGCATCTCTGTGCAAACAGTGGTCCTGTTAGTTCTTGCCATCTCTGGGCAATTGTAGGAAGCATTAGTATAAAAATAAAAATATACTAAAGGCTTTTAGAAAAACTTAAAATATTAAAATAAATGTATTATTTTCTACTGGAGAATACAATAAAGAAGAAGAAATTTACTAATAATTACTCATTTCTTATAATATTTTTCTTCTACCATTTATTCTATGGAAATATTTTGTTGATGATGTTGAATTTTTTTTATTTATCAGCTTCACATTATGTCAAAATATTTTACCCTTGTACTTTTATACCTAATATTAAATAGTGTTAATGTCTCCACTGAGTCAAAATAGAATAATTTCCCCTATTTTCATTCTATATATTGGTACGAAGTATTTTTAAAGTTTTACCATTTTAACAATTGCTATAATTATATAATTTAAATAACTCTATATATTTTTCTAGCTAAAATGCCCAAAAGTAAATTTCAAAGTCAAATTTCATAATTTTTAACATTAAGTGTATATTGTTTCCAGAATGTTATTATTGATATGATTTGAAGGATTTAAATCATAAATAAAACATTAGAAGTAAGAAAAGTGAGTGAGGGCCTCTTAGCAAGTAATCATTATGCAATACTGAAAACTGTTAGCCTGCTGGGAAGAGGAGCCAGAGATGGTAAAACGGCAATTAAGATTCTGGGAAGGAGTTAGGGTAAGGAAGCTATATTCTCATGGTAAGCATATATAGCAATTTTATGTGAACATTACTGGCAACTGAGAAAAGTTTAGAATTTTTCTAATGTTTCTCCTTAGAATCAGTCTACATAACACTAGTCCCAATATGTAATTAAAGACAATGTTAATGGAGGATGAAGGTAAGAATTTAAGAAACAGTAGTGTAGAGATACATATTGGAAATAGTGAAAACATGTAGAAAATAATAAATACATTTTATAAAAAAGATGATTTGCTATTCTAACCAAAAAGTAAATGTGAAAATGATGATTTAAATATAAAATATTTTAAAAGTAAGTCTTTAGTTTTAGAGGAAGGAAAATAAATACCCTAGGGAAAGAAGAGTAAACAGTCAAAGGTTTTATTTATACTTGAGTCCATGACATAGCAAGAAAATCACAAAGAATAATATTAAACTTATAAAGAGACAAACAAGAAGATAAAAAGCCATAAGTGAAAGAACAACAAAAACATCAAACATAGTAAATTGCCAAGAAAATCTGCCTTTTACAAGCAGAAGTAGATATGTTTAAAAATCATTGGAACTTTAATTTCTTGCCATATATACCGTGTGGTAGGCTGAGTAACAGCACTACCTCCTTTAGAAGTGCATGTGTTAATCACCAGAACCTGGGAGTATGAGACCATCTAATTGAGGAAATGTCACATATATGGAAAAGGATTCTAAGATCGGGAGTATCTTTGTTTAGGCAAAATACCATATACTGGGTAGCTCAAATAACAGATTTTTTTTTTTTTTTGCTCTCTCCATCTGGAGGCTCAAAATCTGAGATCAGCGTGGCAGCACCTTTGAGTTCTGATAAGGACCCTTTTCCCGTCTTCCAGACCTTTACTCTGTTTCTTCACATGGCCTTTCTCTCAGTGAATACATACAAGGAAAAAGAATTCCCTTTCTTTGCTGCTCTTCTAAGGACACCAATCCTATCATGTTCACACATTACCATTGCTATCGTATTCATACACTACACAATAATATTTATTTACTCAGGACATCATTAACCTTGCTATAGTTTGGGTTCCTGAAAGGCTCTTGTGTTCAAAACTTGGTTCTCAGAGTGGCACTCTTGAGAGTTAGTTCATGAAGACAAGAGATGGGACCTGACAGGTCTCCAGATTATTCAGGGCATGACTGTAAGGGGACTGTGGGACCCCGGCGCCTGCCTCTTCCACTGCTCTGTTTCTTGACCACTGAGCAGGGCTTCTCTGCTGCCTGCTTTCACAATGATGAGCTACCTCACCATGGGCTCGATGAACAAGACCAATGGATCATGGACCGAAACCTCCAAAACCTGGAGCCAGAATATATCTTTTCTCTTTAATAAGTTGATTATCTAAGGTTTTTACTACAGGGACAGAAACCTAACAACTGTTATGACATCATTTAATTCTAATTACCTCCTAAATGCTTCATGTTGAACTATAATCATGTTGAACATTAAGCTTCAATTTATGGTTTTTAGAAGGGTACAATGCAGTTCATAACATTATTTTCTATTATTTGACATCACAAGAGTTCCAAAAACAAGAGGCAGTGTCAAAGTCAAAAAAGTAGATTTTTATAGCATAACCAAAGGATGAAGTGATGATCTTTGAAAACAGAAGCTATCAGCCAAAGAATACAGGTGGCCTCTAGAAACTGGAAAGGTTTGAAAATGATATTTTCTTCTGAATACTCCAAAGAGAGTGTAGCTCTCCCAACATGATACATATTGGGAAAGGGAACATGATATATAACACATATGAGAAAGGGAAATCTGATTATATCTACTTGGTGACAGAACCTCCCACATCCCTGGGTAGAGGGGAATAAGCTTTGTTTTATGAAAAAAATCAGTTCAAATTGAATCACCCACAATTTAGTACTAAACAATAAAGTAGTAGGAAAGTAAGATGGATGAGAGATGGAAATCTGTAAGATGGTTTTATAGTTAGTTTAATAGAATTCATCCTATAATTTCTCTTGAGATTTCAAGGGGGGGCATCTTAGTATATAAGAGAGCCAATAAACAAGAAGATAATACTATACTTATTGAAAACACTTCACATTTTAAAAACTTATGATCTCCAACAGGAGAACAGGAACAATGTCTCCTTTAGACGTACTATAGTGAGAATATAGAACATCAAAGCCTGAAAGAAAAATCACAGACAGGTTAATCACAGACAATTCATTTATTCATTCTATAACAATGACATGAAAATTCTCATTAGCCATAACAAATGCCAAAACATAACGAATTATAACTTCAACATTATGAATGAAAATGACTGACCACTACTTACACTTCATAGCAGAATACTATTCTGAAATAAGAGCAAGATTTAAATATTGTTGGAAAAGACTGAAAGAATATAGTGTTCACAAACTAGCTCCAAGAGAATTACTGAAGAGTAGTATTTATCACAGAAAATAAGTCTAGAAAGTAGAAATATCAATTCAATAAGCAAATGGAAAAAAATAACAACCAAAAATAAACAAATCTCATTATATAATATCCAAAACAATAAATAATCAGTCATCGGTTTTCAACACAAAATGAAATTAAATATTTGTCAAGAATGTCAGATAAGATGGTTAAGCCCCTTGAGGCTAAACAGCTTTAAGCAGTTTGAGGGCTTATATTGCTAGGGATGAGATACTGACTTTATAAAGATCTTGTTAAATTCAAAAGGAAAGATTGTTTTAAGAATGGAATACTAGGACGCTCTCCCCGGTGCGACCAGCCAGTATAAACTGGTGGGACAAGCAGCGGGAAGCTCCTCGGTGGTCCCGGGCCCCACCCACGCCATGGTGAGGTCCTCTTAGCCGCGCAGCGCCTCCAAGGCCGAGTCCAACTGTTCCCCCTGCGCCTCTGGCCTTCTGGCTTTTCTGCTACCTGGTCCCACACGACAGAGGCACAGGGGATTATAAAGACCCTTGTCTTGAGCACCGCAAGATAGAGCAAAAGTTAGTAACAGAAGGAGGACCTCTCAGGCTCCTCGATGAATACTGAAGCTCAGTGGTAAAGTAAAGAGAATCTCTATAATAAAGGCACATCAGACCACTGTACTTGGTCTGCTGCTGCCTTGCTGAGACTCATTGACTCCTAAATGCACACAGATTCCTACGTTGCCTACTGTGACAGCAGAGACATACCTTGAAGGAGGCCCATAATTTTTAGTTTTTGCTATTTGCAAAAAAGGGAAAAAAAATCTTTTCCTCTTATTTTTAATTCTTAATTTTTACTTTTTTCTACTCTTCAAATTTTTACTTTTCTTTCATCTTTTCTTTCTCTCTCTCTCACTCATTCTCTCGCTGTCCTACATTGCTCTTCATCTCCCCATTTGTTCCATTCTGCACCGAATTTGGATTTCTCCTTTTTCTTTTCTTCTCTTTTTCCTTCTCTTGATTATCATTATGTTTAAAGGAAAGTAAACATAGTATCTAGCCTCCCTGTTGCTGTTAGGTGATTCTATTCACATCTTTGTTCTTTCATTCTGCCTTTTCCTCTTGCCTTTAACAACTTCTTAGTGATTGTGTGATCTTCCTGTGTCTTCTGGCCTCACCGCTAACCTTTCCAGATCTTTCTACCTGTCCCTCCCTCCCCAACTCCTTTTAACTCCCCACCCCAAAGGGGAAAGATGCTATATTGAAGAGTTTATTCACTATAAACTTATGTTGGGTTGGTCCTCAGTTTTAATTTAACACACATAGTTAAACGGGATAGATTAATAATTACCACAAATTGTCATTTTCTAAGCTGCGCTTGATGCTATGGCATTGCTGATCGTGTCATTTGGGCTAATATGTTGTGATTGATCTAATTAATTTTCCTTCCAGGTATAAGGAAAATAAAATAGTCTCAGAGTCATTAGAGTCTCAATACCCAAACACAAGCTACATCTGGAAGACACCTCTGAAAAGCAATCATTCCACAAGGTATTTAAACACAAGCAACAAAGATACCTACATTAAGCAATTTTGAAATATCAACCCAGGAATTAAACCAAGGACAGTACCAGAAACAAAAGTGAGAAGACACTTAAGCGAGGCACAAACTCAGACTTCCATGCCACCAAAATGAAATTCTGGGGAAAATGAGGTGGAAAAATCTGGTAAGTGACCACTTGGACATCCAGAACTGATAGCACAGGAAGTAACAAAGCAGATGCATGAGGCTCTAGAAAAATTCAAAACAGAAATGACTCCCAGATAAATACAGACATGGTGAGCAGAGTGGAAGACATGATTAGAGGCTCTAGAGCAGAAACAGATAAGAAAATAGATGAGCTCAGAAACATGCTAGAAGCCATGCAAGCCCAGCATAAGCAAGAAATGGAAAACATGATCGTTCAACATAAGAAAGAAATGGAATTCATGAAACAGATTCAAACAGATATTCAGGAGATTAAAAACTCCATTGAAAGCATGCAGAGCAGACTAAGAGAATCTGAAGACAGAATATCAGATATAGAAGACAGGATTGTGGTTAAGGACCATGAAAACAGATTTCTTAAAGATAGTAAGGGACCACAAGAAATCAATCCAGCAGCTGCTAGATGATGCAAAGAAGAATAACATAAGACAGACAGGAGTCCACAAAAAAACAAGAGAAAGTGCAACTGACATAAAAAAACAGTTCACAGAAGTAATAGTAGAAAAGTTTCCAGACAGAGGTAGAGAATTGGACATACAGATAAGTGAAGCATAGAGAACTCCAACTAGCCATGACCAAAAAAATCTGACACCTAGACGTATAATAGTCAAGATCCCAGAAACCCAACAGAAGAACAAAATCTGACAGGCAGTTAGAGAAAAGAAACAAATCACCTACAAAGGAAAGCCCATCAGAATCACAGCAGATTTCTCAACACAAGCCCTCAAATCAAGGAGAGCCTGGAGTGAAGTATTTCAAGCACTAAAAGAAAAAAACTTCCAACCTAGACTGTTGTATCTGGCAAAATTATCTTTCAAAATCAATGGGGAAATTAGATACTTTCACGACAACGAACACCTGAGAAATTTCATGAACACCAAACCAGCTCTCCAAATAATTTTAAGCAATATGCTAGAAAAAGACAATGAAGGTCACAACTCCATGTGGCCCAACAGAGAGAAGCTACCATGCAAGGTAAGACACTAAAGCGAAAGGCGGGGAAAATAAGAAATAAAAGAGCCAACAACAGTAAAACATCATGACAAGGATGAGTAAATAACTCTCAATTATATCTATCAATGTTAATGGCCTCAATTCACCAATCAAATGGAATAAACTGACAGAATGGATTTAGAAGCAAAATCCTGCAATATGCAATATACAAGAAACACACCTAACTCAAAAGGAAATCCATAGACTGAAAGTAAAAGGGTGGAAAACAGTTCTCCATGTGACAGGAACCCAGAAAAAAGCAGGTGTAGCAATCTTATTTGCAGACAAAGTAGATTTCAAACCAA
>NW_004624732.1:42321470-42354646 GCF_000247695.1 Heterocephalus glaber | reverse complement strand
TATAAAAGAAACCACATTTTCTTTATCCAGTCTCCAGTTGATGGGCATTTGGGCTGTTTCCAAGTTTTAGCTATTACAAACTGGGCTGCGATGAACACGGGTGCACATATATCACTGTGGTGCAAAGCTCTTGTTTGAATAAGAGACTGGATGTAGTGACACATATCTATAATCCTCACTACTTGCAAGAAGATCACAACTTGAAAATGAATTATGGAAAGTTAATGAACCTCTCTGAGCCATTTAACTAATATATATGCATGGTTGATGTGAATGTTAAATAGTACATAAGCATCATGCCTAGATCAATGTCTCTACCATTGCCCTGTTGCTATTTTTTCTGTCACAAATGGCTTACCATGAAAAATTATCATATTTCGGGAATAATAATGGTAATGTTGATGTTAATTAGTAGGGAATAACAAATATTTTCTCAAAATATTAAATCTGAGACTGGTGATATCAGTGTGACAGAAGTGTCCATTCTTAAATCTATTGACTATAAAAGACAGTGAATTCCTGGTCAGATTGTCTATATCAAAACAGGTAATCTCTACAGTGCAGAACAAATGTATACCAAAAATTTATTTTGCTTGACTTTATGGGGTTTCTTGTCTAGTGGGTGAGGCCGAATGCAATTTAAAGATATTTTCAAATACTTTATAAGACCAGGGGAACAAGATAAGAGAGATTAGATTCAAGAATTGGCGACCTCTTTGTGCTCAAGCTAAAGAGAGTAACAATTATTACTTAAACTTGCTTGAAATTTTTCTTCATGTATACTGTGTAAATAAAGAAAAAGAACTCTAGGGCAACAAAAGAAATAACAACTTATATTCAACATTAGTTTGTTAATATTTCTTGACTATTTTAATCTAAAAATAAATGTTTTCTCTGATGTGGAAGTTATAATCATAAATAAATGGAATCTGCTCCAATTGAACAAGTGATCACTGGTTACAATCTGAGTTGGTTCCCCTGCTGCCCATTCTCAGAATAGTTCATTTCAGAATTCCTTCCTGAAATGTTAGGAGACTTTTATTTGCTGCTGCTGTTACTACGAAGCATAAATGTTTCCAGTCTACATAATATCAAAGACAGTGGTATTTGACAAATATTTCACGTGAACCCCCACTTTTCCGTGTGCTCTGTGTTTAGTTGGGACCTGGTAGTGAGTTCTAGGTTAGGGACTGTGGACAGATGGGGTATGAATCACTTTCAGACAAAACTTGAAAAGGCCAAATCACAATTCTCCAGCCTATCCCTTCCTCTGAGGCATCAGCAAACATAATTTATATGGAGGTGATAAAACCATAAGAGCAGAGATGCTTGAGTTGCTGGGGCCCTACTTGTTTTCAAAATTTGTCCAAATTGCTTACAGGTATATATGGGAATAAAAAACCATTATTGCAACCAACTATAGAAACTTTGGGATTGTTCGTTACTACAGCATAGCCTACTCTGTACTGTTTGATTCTTATTTCCCATATCAGCATGATATCTTCATTACTATAACACTCGACCTCGAATCTGCCCATGTCATATGAATATTAGTCGTATCAAAGTACACTTGGAAAACTAGAGTTAGTCACAAAATTAGGAAAGCATAAGTTTATGTGAATAGGTTGTTAATAAAGGACTAGGGCTCTTGGTGGACCACTAGTCTTCAATACTTCCATTATCCTTAATGGTTATACTGGAGGAAGTCAAGATTATATTTAGAAAATCCTGGAAGTCTCTACACTTTAAATTCAGCAGATCTGATAGCAGAATGAAGTAACCAGTAGTATTCTCAGAGGTCTCTAACCTATCCATTGCTCTTATTCCTTTTTCATTTATAGAAAAGCAAACTAGTAAGTTACTGATAACTTTTTACCTAGCCCATAGGGAAGAGTTGAATGTTCAAAACCTCTTTTTATTTTAATTTTACTTAAACTGTGTTAGATGCTAACATTGTGGAAGCAGAAGTCCTAGAAGGTTTAAATTTTAAAAGTTTTTTTTTTCCTATTAAAGAGTTTTTGAAATGAGCCACATTGGAGAGAGTAAATTATACAAACTTCCATTTTTTTAAAGGATATATGGATTCATAACTACATTTCAAATTAGAAATTCTTTACTAGAATTATTTGAATGAAAAATTTATGGGTTGATGAGGAGAAGCTTGCATGAGGAATACAAATCATTTTCTAATTATTATGTTTGCACACTACTAAACCTAATGAACTATAGATATGTGAGTTGAAAATGTCACCTCTCCAGCCATTTAGGTTGGTACAAATTTGGAACAGCGGCAATACATGTTACCTCGGGACATTTTGAGTAGTAAAATCCCTGAGTTTGTTATTTTGTTCTGTATTTGTTTGAAGTTATCATATAACTTCTGTCACTGGACAGAAATCAAAAAGTAGTGTGGAGTTTTCATTTTCATGCAATTTTCTAAGAATTTTATCCATGATTATTTATTTATAGGTACAGTTTAACTTTCTCATTGATCACTAGGTGGATTCACAGTTGTGATTTACATCTCAGCTGGTGCCTAATGTTAGTTTCACGCCAACTGGTAAAACTTAAAACACTTTCTTGCAAAAATGATTCAGCAGAGGGAGACTCTTCTACTACAGCACCAATCAAAAAGCCATCTGTTTTAACAAGAAATCAGTTTCCAAGTTGTTCTTTGAAAGTTTAGTGAGACTTCTAGATTACACATCTTACTATTTGCATAATATTGATAAAGATTATAGCGTCAATATTAGTCTACCGTGTTTGTAAGGTAAAATCTATAGCAATATGTATATATAAAAGCTTCCTAAAAAGTTATTCAAAATTAATTCTATAGTATTCACCCACAGCATTTAAAAATAACCTTATAGATACCAAAATTGGATAGAAATTTAATTGAATACCTAAAATAGTCCATATCCCTTTTGGGGTATACCCTTTATCTGCCTCATTGATCATTACCTGGGAGAAGTTTTGGTCTATCTATGTGTAGAAATTCAGCATTGCCTCTCAAGTTTCCAAGGTATTAGAGTTAAAGAGAAAGCAGATGCCAAATATATATAATTCTTCAATGCAGGATGTATCGATTAGAATATCTTCAGCTCCGAGTAGAATCAAAACTAAAAATTTCTTACACAATAAGGAAATATAACTTTGCATAATGACGCAAAGGTATAAAGTTCAAGAAGTCATTGTAAAAATGGCATGATGAAATCCTCAAAAACTCAATCCTTTTCATCTTTCTATGTAGGCATCCTGATCCTGTCACCTAACGTCCCTACATATGACCCCATTTGATGTCAAGGTAACTGAATAAATCCCAGTATCCCTCTTTCACCAAATGCTTAAATGGAATAGGGAGAAACAGGATGAAACCTGTTCTAGAAACCCCTGAGTGATGTTCCAAAGACTCTACTTCTATGATGTTGTACAACAAAATTATTCTTAAAGCAATCAAGGTACAGAAGAGAAAATGTTTCATAGGGTTCCATAATAAACACTCACTCTGTAACTGAGTCTCAGGTGGCCACCTGGCTTCTGAATAAATCTTTCTGTAGACCAATGAACAAATACTGGGAAGGACAACTATTGGTAAGTAATTGACAGTTTTTGCCCTAAAGATGGATAGCATCATTTCAAAAGAGCCATAAGTAATACTAACAGGAATGTGATGAGAAAAATGGAATTAGAAAAGCAGCTTTCTTGTGAATACCTACGAAAGAATATTGACAGTATGTTTCTTGTAAAAAGAAACTTACTTACTATTTCTTCCAATAGTTAGCATTGTTGCAAAATCAGTAGTGAGTTATGGATAAGACTGAGAATTTAAAAGGAACTATCATTTTAATCATGAGGACTAGAGAGTATACACATTGAGGCAAACTAATCCTCTTTAGTATTTCTCAAGAGCCAAAGGGAACATTGAAATATCCTTAACTCAGGTAAAAGGAAAATAGTGCTACACACTGGGACAATAAATAATTTCTGCTATACTACTAAAATACTAAAATTCATGTTTAGGTCATATCTAAATGCTATTCTCAAAATTCCATTATATGTGTACAATTCTCCTGTTAAAAATTAACACTAAAATCAGTACGAAGTTAAAACTATTCTATTATTGCAAAGTACTTATTAAGCAAATTTATTCAATTAAATTTTTTTGCAAAACAGTTTCAATTTAAAGGGGAACTTTTAGGTCCAGATGTTTAAGACCAAATATCATGAATTGTTTTAAAATAAAAAGTTATTTTATAGCTAACATTTTGGTTTAGTAACAGAAATACTTTGAGATTTAAAAAGTGAGCATTCAGTAACAAGAAAGTACTCTGCCCATGAAGTTCAAATGTGTCTGGACTTCAGCTTGACACACAAGCAAACTTGCCTCACTGCTACCTTTGGAAGCCACCCAGAGGGTACACTTCAGGCCAGGAGGCAGACCTTGGGGGTCATAGCTGTGGTATCTTTGTCTGAAAAATCAGTTGGCCAAGGTTGGCCCATGTAGAATCTTGTTATAGGCTGAAATTGTAACAAATTTTCCAGCAACTTTTATTTTCTGCGTTTCTTACCTTAATGCCAAGAGATAGGAAATTGAAACTTTTATTCCATTCAAAATTTTCCACATGTTGTACATTTTGTTTGGATGAGACATTAACTAGGTGCTTATTGTTTTAAGAGAGATAATGCAAAGGTAGTAATGAAGTGGTCTTAATAGATGGAGAATTTTCCTTTTACTCTCTAGAATACTAAGCACATTTTCTCCTTGGATCCTCAAATGTGTCACAGAATTCCACCTCTTTCCAGAAGAATTAACAATATACTGAAAACTTTGAAAAATAGTAGCAAGCTTATTAGGTTAAATATTAAACCCTAATTGACTAACGTTGGTCACTGTCTCAAAAAAGTTAAACTTTTGGGGCGTGTGTGTTTTTCTATTCTTACATTTTATTCTCAATTTCATCTTTTGTGGAATGATCAACAGGCTTTATATAATAGTTTTTTAATGCCCTTTACATATCTAAGGTTTGGTTCCCTTAGCCCCGTAAATATGTACTTACTGGTCATATCACATGTGAGTACTGTCTCATACTGCTTCTCTTCTTCAAAAAAGATCATTTTTACTTATTGTTTCTTCCAATAATTAGTATTATCTCTAGTGTGAGAAACTGAAAGTGTAAATAAGGATTAAAATGATTAAAACAAATAATTGATAATTTGAAATAGGAAGAAAAGGTCCAAAGGGGTAGGGGAAGTGGGAGGGGAAGGGGAAAGGAAAGAAGGGAAGAATTATGAGAAAGAAAAAAATGGAAACAAAGTCTATGTAAATAGGGAAGGGTGGAGGGGGTGAAGGGTGCACAGATAACGGGGAAAAAATAAGAACCAGGATACATCATGTACAGGTACAAGCACCCAATAAATGTAAATGTATTGTATACCTAAAATGTACTAATAAAAGACTAAGCAAAAAAAAAAAAGAAAAATTAGTAGTTATAGAAAAAAAGATTGAGAATTTAAAGGAAAAATGTCATTGTAATCACTATGTACTAAAGAATATTTAAAGTGGGACAAAATAATTTTTTTAGTATTTTTTTAGTATTTTTCAATGCACAAAAATTATATTGAGGAATCCTTAACTCAAAAGGAGTATAGTGTTAAAATATCAGGACAGTGAATAGTTTCTTTTACATAATAAATGAAACTTCATATTTAAGTCTCAGTCATTATGAAAGGATTGTTTTTACACAGAAAAACTAATCAGAATTTTACTCTACTGTGTCCATATATATTATCAGTGAAATTTTCTGTATTTTATGCTTATTGGCATCTGGCCAAATGGCATAGTATATAGAAGTTAAAAAAGATTAAATTTTCCACAGAATATAAATGCCAAATTATGTTAATTATCTCTCTGTTACTATGACAAAATACCTGACATAATTAACTTTTAAAAGAAGAAAGGTTTATTCTGCTTCATAGTTTCTGAGTTTCATCCGTGGTAATTTGTCCCATTGCTTTTGGGCCTGTGGCAAGGTGGCATACATTGGAAAGGGCATATGGTGGAGCAAGCTGCTCACTTCAGGGTAGCTGGAAAGTGAAAGAGAAAAAAAGAAGAAAATGATTGGAAATCTCACAATCCCCTTTGAGGGCACACTTACCTACCTCATACTGGGCCCTACTACTTCAGGACTCCACTCTCCCTCAATACCAGCTAAAGGATATCAAACCTTTATTGTATGAGCCTTTTGGAAAATTTCAGATCCATACTACAGTTTAAATTAATGAGAATAATGTAAGGAATATTCCTCAACCATCTTATAGAAAAAAGTCTGGGCATTCAAAGATGTCTCGACATCTTTAGAGTCCTTATAGGTCATTCCTAAGAAAATTCTGAGTGTAGCATTTGAAGAGACCTTTTGGAAAGAATGTATATTAGAAGCAAAATTGTCTGAAGAATGGCTTGAAGAAAATTGTGTAACAGGGTAACCTGACAGGAAAATAACGAAGGAACATAATTCATCTGATAGGAAGGAGTAGCTATTTTGATCTGAGTCATCATTCATAGAGGGGAGTCTTGATTTGGTTACACCATGGTGAGAACCTCCAGCACAGTCCTATGTCCCTTACAGAGGAAAAGAAGTGTAAAAGAAAACTTATACACAGAAACTCTGTAAGACACTGGGGCAGGTGCAAAAGCCATTCTGTTTTAGAAGTTCTCCAGCAATGCCAAATGAAAGCAGGTGGCCTTTGCTCCATTTTATCACAAATCATCATGTAATGGGGGCAATAGAACAGACTACATCATCCACGATGGGTTTACTATATTAGCGAGGGTTCTCCACAAAAACAGAAGAAATAAGAAATTCCTCTATCTATCTATCAATTGATGGATGAATTGATGGTTCAATTTTTGGAAAATCCAAAATGTATATAATGGGCTATCAAACTCCAGACCCAAGAAAGCTAATAGTACAGATGAAAACCAATGCTAGTCTATGGAGGAATTTCCTCTTTTTCAGGAAGACTGTCCTTTTTGCTCCATTCTGGTGTTCCATGGATTGCAGAAGGCACACTTATATTGTAGAGGCCAATTTGTTTTCCTCAATATTCACCAATTTAAATATCAATCTCTTCCAAAGACATATTCCACATTGACACATAAATTTTATTATCACATTTGTCAATAACTACTGCATTTTTGATATTCCCTGAGAATCCCCAGAAACTAGTGGTAATTAAGAAGAGAACTTGTTACACTATTAGGAAAGCAGTGGAGATATATACCAGTAGAATTTAAATTGTTACAGTTATTTAATTTCACACTGTCAAGGAAAACAAGCTATTAAGATCAACACAAATTCTAGTTATATGTTGCATTTTCATTTGTACAGTAAATAGAGAAAAAATTGTTAAAATGTCGGGCCATGTCTAATGTGGATGTCTGTTGAATATCATATTTGAATGATATTTTATATTTATTTGTGTGGAAGAGGGTGACATTATGTTACAGTATTAAAGAGCATGGTGGAGTCAGTTCTCTTGGGCACAATCTCTGGCTCTAATTTACTGTGTGGCTTTCTATAAGCCATTTGATTTTCTGGACTTCAATTTTTGTGTGTGAAAATGACAATATTTATACAGTTTCTTTCATATCATTGTTGATGAAAAAATTAAGCCTTGGCACAATTTTAGTACACAAAAAATAAATGTTAACCATTACGCTCCTTTTTCACTTTTAACTTTATGTTCACATTATCTGAGTGTGCAATTAACTACCATTCATCAGATGCATCATGCAGTCAAAGATTGACTAAAAATTCATGTTTAAAATGAGTAAAAGGACTATTTAAATTGGCAAAAATTTTGAACAATGACAAGTGAAGGAAATGGTTAATAATCTCTATGCTTTCAATTAATTAAAGTATCAAGCAGACAAAATTTTCTGTTAATTTTTTAATTTGTAAACTATATATTATATTCAATAGACATCAGTATACAAGGAAAATGATTGTTCTTTTTATATAAACATATTTTTATCAAAAATTATTTATTTATTCATCAGAAACCATTTTTAATAACATACATCCAAGGCACTCTGCTTAATACTGACATTTTAAAATGTAAAATAAAATACATTCCTCATCCACAAGGGGCTCTGCTGTCATGAAGAATGCGGAGTTGTAAATCAGGAAAGAAAATAGAAATCATACACATGTATATGTTTGTAAGACAAATGATAGCTCTTTAAATTTGTGTGTGTGTGTGTGTGTGATGCATGCACATAGTAATTTAGCATATTATACTTAAGGATAGAAGGACTTAGGAGGAATCATTATCAATAAATTTATAAAAATATTGTCTACTTTAAAAAATGTTTATTTATTTACCCATTCAGCAAATTCTTATTAGACTATACAATTTGGAAGACCTAGAGTTAGGCACTGGGTTGGGAGGGGAGAAGAGGACAATGCAGAGAATTCAAGAATCAGTCCTGATTCAAGGGAGCTTCAAAATTGGCAGGGGCAGCAATATAAATGATCACAATTCATGAATGAGTAAGGCATACACACTATAAGTACACCAAAAGAGCTAAAGGAACTGAGAAAAGGTGAGAAAAGACCATTCGAAGACAATGGTGTGGGGCTGGGGATATAACTCAGCAGCAAGGCACCTGCCTGGCAAGCACAAGGCCATGAGTTCAATTTCCCGGTATAAAAATAGAGGCAATGATGATTGAATTTGTATCTTAGCAGGAATAAAGGCATATGCTTGTAGTTACTATATTTCTCAGTCATATTTTTAAAGTTACACAATCTCAATTTCATTTATGAATATCCTCAATGAAACAGTATTAATTTTGTTCAACTTTGATCATTAAGTGTTCAGTTTAACATTGAGTGAAAAAATAGAAAATATGGATAAACTATTTTTTTAAAGTAAAGTACAGTGATTACTTAAAGGAAAAGCCTATATGCCATTAATTTATGAATTGAAAGACACACTTTTTCCAAGGATCAAGACTTTTACTTGAAACAATAACAAACTGTTAAACCAAGGATCTCTAGTCACCAGGCACAGACTGGTACCTCACAGCAGAAGGAGAGTGGTGGACAAGCCAGAGAAGCTTCTGTATTCCCAGCCACTCTGCATCACTCATATTACTGCCTGATCACCACTTCCTGTCAGTTCAGTGGTTGCATTAGATTCTCTTAGGTGCACAAACCCTGGTGTGAATTGTATGTAGAAGAGATCTATGTTGCTTGCTACTTATTAGAATCTAATGCCTAATAATCTGAAGTGGAGCTGAGGTGGTGATGTTAGACCTGGGGAATGGCTCCAATGACAGACTAACATTAGTAAAAGGGGTTGACTGCACAGAGACCATAATGAACCAATTGCTCTCAGACACTTATTAAATCTCTACCAGAGAATGGGAAGTATTCAAATACCCACAATAATGTAAACATTGCATGTCATAAACATGAACTAAGAGTAACAATAACAATAATAATGAAAATGGGGAAAGGGGATTTAGAGATGGGAGGGAGGGAGGTGGGAAGGGGAAGGGGATTAAAAAGTAAAAAGTAAAGGGAATTAAAAAGCTGCTTTATGTACATGTAGCTATTCTCCAAGACGAATGTAAACTTCATGTGCTGTAATCATACAATAATAAAATAAAAATGAACATTTAAACTGCACCTAGTGGAAGGGTTTATAGTAGCAAGTAAATTAATGTACAGTACTTCAATTGCACAGATTCATCTGATGGCATATTTTAAGTCAGAAATGCACATTAATTTTAGTCTGTGCAGTGGTCCACCCATTATTTTATTTAGCACTTCTATCATCACCTCTTTCCCGCACTGTAAGCTTATTTCTGTTACAGTTTTGGTTAATCCACAACCTAACTGTAATAAAAATGAGTGAAAACACAAGGCACTCAAGAACTTCTTTGAGAATGGGGAAAGGCATACTGAGAAGATAGCTGAAGACTTTAAGACTGGCAACAACAACAACAAAAATCTGCATTTTAAAGAAAATACCTAGAGATATAGCTCAATGTGAAGGCCTTAGGTTTATCCTCCGTAAGTGAGAATAAATTAATAAATCAATAATAAAAATTGAGTTTACAAGGGCAAGTTAAAATTTTCCAAAACTTTTATCTGACTCTGTGATCATTTCACCTTCAAAATATTTAAAGACTTTTCTAATGAGATCCACAATTCTACTAATGAATATAATCTTTGGTATTATATAATGAAATGTGTCCATTTCTAGGATACCCATATAAATCAATAAATCATTATTTTTCATATGGTCAGTACTTTATTATTAAATCATGAGTAAAATACCCATTCATAATTTATGATTTATCAATGAATATTAGTATAATTGAGTGTGAACAGTTCATTCATATGTTTTCAGATTCACCATGCAACCAATCTTCCAAAAATGGCCACTGTATATTTTTCAAGTAGTAACAAACAAGTCTATCCCCAGTCACATGAAAAAGTTATTTTTATTCATTCATTTCCCAACTGCATACTTTAAGGATGTATTTGATTTTTTTAAACCAATGCAATGAAAATAACAAATTGCAACAGATTGAATTCAGAAACAGATATGTGAATTCATCTTTCTTCTCTTGAGTAAGACATAAAAAAATTTCCCAATTGTAAAATAATAATTCTCTTCTCATCATTTTAAAATAATTATTGTTCATAAAGATATGGATACATGATAGCACATAACAGTTTTATTATTACTAGTCTAAATTAATATTATATACATTTCTGAAGTTTTAATTCATAATACATGTAATCTATATAAACACAAACTCCTTTGGAGCCTTGGGTCTGTTGGGTCTGTAATCAATTTATTTCCTTGTTGAGCTAAAGTCATTCAATTTCCCTGCTCTGTTTAAAGGGAGTTGTGCTTTATAAATGTTTAAACTTTATCAATCACCAAGAAGATAATTTTGCATGTAAGGGCATTGGAATAATCATTGGAATGATGGGGAATTTTCCTTCTTGCCTCTGATGTGACTTCACGGCTAGTTCCTGGAGAATGTCCTTTCAGCAGTTCTTAAGTAGGCAGGGTCAGTGTATGTAGGATCTCTAACACTGCAGAGTCTACAGCCTAGCCCAGGTCCTGCTCCTGCATGTTCTCTTCTGCCTCCTGTATCCATGCATGTGCCAGAGGTCTCCTAGGGCTGTCTGCTAACGAGCAGACCACTAGCCTCTTTTCTCACACTGCCCAGGCCCCATACAGAGTGTCCCAGGTTCCCACACAGGAGTTTCCTGGTGTCAGCAGTGCATGGAGCGGTGGCCTAACTCTCCTGAGGGCCTTGATACTATCTTCAACTCATATGCCTCTCAGAGAGTTCTTTTACACACTGTGGAGCAGCTGTCCCAGGTAACTTAGCAAAGGTCTCCACATCATCTGGCGAGTTGCCACCAAATTTCCTCACAGCTGGAGCACAACACTGGAGACACAGTTCCTTTCTGAATGTATCCTTCTTTGGGAACTCTCCCTTAGTCCCGAGTATGCTGTAGAATTATCTTTCCACCTATATAGTTGTTCTCCATGACAGCTGAGTGATAACACTGTACATTAAACTTCCTGTTTAAATTATTGTGTGGTTTCTGATTTTAGATTGGATCTAGACACCTTAATCATTTCTAAGTTGGTAAACGTCCCTGAGAACAAAAAGTTGGAGCTAACTGCTATAGGGTATAGTGAAACCAAATTCAGGTGATGATGCCTGTAGAGGGGCTAGGGAAGAACATTATCTGATGTTCTTGTCCTTTTAGCAATTAATCAGCTCTATGCCAATAATATTAAAGGGCTGAAGATTCAAATGTATTATAAAATGATAAGCAGGAGTGCTTTCATGGTTATGAGAATTTTATCATGATTTGCTTTGTTTTTATGGTTTTATTCAATGTAATTATTGTAGATCATTGGAAATTTCAAAAACAAGTACTCTTGTTTTCCAAGACCCATTTCTCCTTCAGTATTTCACATATGAGAGTCTGACTACTCTCACTACTTTTAGCCCTATTATTCCTGGACCAATCCATCATCATTTCTTGTGTATGTAATGATAATGGCATCTAAATTAGAAACTGAGCTTCTTTCCTTTTTTACCCAAACCTTTCAGTGTTCTCCCAGATGGCTCAAAGTAGACTAAAATCCTTAAAATGACCTAAGGTTTTTTCCATAATCTTTTCTTCATTACATTCCTTCTACATTATTTGGTACTTTGTCATTACTTTTGTTCCAGCCATACACTATACCTCGGCGTACTGACACATATTGACTCTCATGGCCAAGTACTAAAAAATTCTGTGTATTTCTATCACTTAGCATCAACAATAATATCTGAAAAATGTTAGGTTCTTCATAAATCTTTTTTGAGTAAATGAATAAGCCACAGGTTGAGTTAAAATGGCTAGAAACACCTTGACTGAATTAAAAAATGGGCTTTTTATTTATTTGGAAAAAATTTTATTGTTGTTATATCTATGAAAATATAATAACTATATCCATCCTGGGGACTTGGTACACATATAAATCACACTGTAATCATTTCTGCTTCCCTTACTTGCTGCCCTGTTCTCTCTTGCTTTCCTTCAATCCCCTTTCCATCTCCACAAAGTCTACCTCCCTGTTTTCTACCATCTCTTTCTTTTTGCTGCTTAAATTATTTATATTTTTTCTCTTAAGTGAGTCTTAATTCCCAAATATATTTCTAGTTGTGAATATTTTCTTACATTATACATCTTAGTAGAGATACTGTGGTTTCCTCTCACTTTTAAATTATATTACCAATTTTTCTCAAAGTCATACAATAAATTTGAACCAAGCCATTGAATTAAGTCATTCCACAAATATTAACTGGACTCATTTTATATTTATGATACTTTTTAGTTATGGTGTAGTCCAAGATGATGAAAATATGATTCTTGTCAATTGTGTGGGAAACAATATAAAATATAGAATGGATAACTTCACTATCAAATTGTAGCCTGAGCACATTTTGAAATCTCTGCTTGACATGCCAGATCTAAAAAAACAAAAGAAAAGAAACATAAAAACTGATTAATAAGCCAATACCCAGGGTCAAAATAAAAAAGATATCAGAGATGCTGAATTTGTACATTTTTGAAATAGAGATATTGAATTTAAACCTACTGTAAGAACAATAGGCAAAGGATACAAATATTATGTCATAGTCCATAAGGAGATCAGCACAGCCTAGAATATGAGTGAGAAAATTTTGTCACAAGACAAAAGCACAGAATCACTGATCAGCAAACATCTGAGGACAATCAACACCATGAATAAAAGAAAACAAATGTACAAAAAACTCCAAGGAAATTAAATTAATCTATCAATGCAGAAATAGATTTTATGTAACACAAAACAAATAGGAATGTGAGTCTCATTCCCATTTATTTAATGGGGTATGTAATGAAAAAACACACATGGCCTAGAAAACCAAGCAATTCAAAGAGAGAACTATGAGACCATGGATCAGAACAAGCTTAGGAACAGTTGAATATTTAACTAGTAGTTGTGGCAAACATAGGACTTGGTTTAATGGAGAAAAAAAGACAAATTCCATTCCATCAGCTATTTAAAAGTGATGAGGACAAAGACGTTCTGAAAGTATATGTGAGGAATTGAACTTTCTAGAACTGAGGATTGGCACTGAGAAGAGGGAGAAAAAAATCAAAGTGCCAGGCAGAGACAAGTGAGGAAAGATTGAGAAACTTGGATTTGAGCTACCACAGAGTGAGAAACACCCTTAGATTCGTTAGTGGAGAAGGGGATATTTCCAGTAACACACCTCCAGTTTTAAAGATACTTGTTCTTCTAAAATGAAGAGCATTAGTAAGTCACAGGACAAATCCTGTATGTAGAAAAAGTTAGTGACTACTTCGCAACTTTAAAAATTTCTGAAAAAATTCCCCAGGTTATTAAAAATCTTAGCTTTATATATTGTGTCTTGTTAAATTTACACATTTTTAAACTGACAGTAAGTTGACAATTATCATCTGTGGAAGTTTTGATAAATTGCTTAGAATTGTTGGTACTTTTTCAATTGCATGATAGGGTTCATGTCCTTGCCTTTTGAAACCTGGTAGATTTAGGGACATCTTTGAACATAGAGGTGGATCAGAAGTGAATGAATGAATCATGGTTTGTGTACACTCTTAATTTTTGATAGATTCTTAAGCAGCAAAAATAAGCAGAATAAAATTGTGGACCTTGAGGTGTAATGAAATCATTAAACAAAAATAAAATTTTTTAAAAATCCAAAAAATAATGCAAAAATGTAAAGCATGTAATTAGCTTTTGGTCTGTGTCTTGCCTACATGCTTGAATGGAGCTTGAGGAGGTAGTGGGCCGAAAGACTTAAAGGAAAGTAGGAAAGCTGTTATTGGAAGCCAGAAAAAAAAAATACAGTTCTTAAGCAGTGATTGAGCATTTAACATGATTGGCACCTGCAGCAATGTGGAAAACAGAGAATGTTGGTACTGAATTGACACATCTGGCTAAAGACATTTCCAGTCAATAGTTCAATGTGTCATTTGCTTTCTTATGCATCATAAGACAATAATAGAGATAAAGGAGTAAAAGAGGAACTTATTTTCAGGCAGTAATTAGAAAATTGTTAAAAAGTCAGGACTTCCTGGGTTTAAAGACAGTAACTTATTTCTAGTACATTAGTTAGGGTTCTCTCAGTAGCAGGTGTCAACATACAATTACACCTACACCATATCAGACTTAAAAGGGCAAATACCTGTGAGGTGCAAAGAGAAGGAGGCCTGGGGAAAAGAGGAGAGGCAGACCATGGTGGAAGTGTGCCATCCGTGAAGGAGAGGGAGGGAAGAAGAGTTGGATGGACAGAGACTCAGATAACAATCAAGTGTTCAGAAATTTTTGTTAGGTCAAAATTGCTCTATGAGAGTAAATACTGCACTATAAAAAGGATGGTAGCTTCTAAATGAGGCACTGGGACCATTGGTCAGTTATACTCCTTATAGCAGAAAATCTGGGTCATGCATTCTTTTGGCCACAACAGTCCACTGCTTGTGCTGAACAGATTTATGTCTCTGCACATTTTAAGAGAGCAGCTCCCCCATGATTCCCATGAACCTTTTTCCCTAGGGGCAAATTCCAAAGGAGAGGTTCATGGAGTGACCTATGACTCCCCTGTCAGTGTAGCTTTTTTAGAGCCCTAAGAGCTGGTTATTGTCTCTCTCCTCCAGTCTCCATTCTAAATTCCTTTCACTGTCAAATTTCTTTGCTGGTTTTGATGCCTGATTAGTGGCCAAACTCTCATTCCTGAAGGGCTCAACACGGCAATTATACTCTTGTCAGATTTGCCTTATTGCATATGCTCATTCACAGGTACAGCGTAACAGGGAATACCAGGAGGCAGAAACAACCAGGGATACAAAAGACTTGGCCAGTTTATAACAGCCAAAATTTTTCACTTGCCATTCTGGAATTAAAATGATGGGTTCATAAATGGAGTGGTTAAGGTGGAGGAGATGAAAGCTACATATGGGCTCCAAAGTACAGGCTTACTTTAATGAGGCAGATCTAGCTGCTGCTAGTTTAACTTATTGCACAAGAGACCAATGCTAAATAGACAGCATGCCACTATTTCTCAGATCAATGACCCACACTCCTAGTAGCAGGTCAACTTTATTGGAATTGCCTAAGTTGATGACCTGGATCAACATATCTCTCCATGTTCCACTGAGTAAAAGCACTCTACTTTCTTCTTCTGACCCTTAGGGAACTTGGTCACTGTTTTTACCTACTGGTTCCTAGACCCAAGAAGTCTCAAATGCTCCCAAATGAGCTATGATGCATTCTATCTTTCCACAGTGTCTTATCCAAGTCAGCACTTTTACTATCTTTTTCAAAGGTTGTTCTTACATTTTACTAATTCCTCTTCTTTTAGACAGTGTAGCATGTGATGAAACAAATTGATCATGAGTTACCTGCTACACCCCAATTAATATGAGTTGCTAGGCTAGATGTTAGCTATTTCTTTTTTTGAGACAGGATGTCACTATGTAATTTAGATTGTTCTTAAACTCACTATGTAGCCCAGGATTGCCTCAAACTTGTGGCCATCAACCTGCCACAGCCTCCTGAGTGCTGAGATTATAGGCATGATCCCATGTGACCAATTTATGAGATTCCTTGCTTTGAATCACTCCAAAAGCATTTGGATAATGGTGTTGACTCAGGTTTTGTTAAAGAAAAAGCAAACCTATATTCATAGTGGGTTTAAACACTTGTTAAAGTGGACCATTGGCTCTTTCAGGATGGAAGATGTTCAAGCAGTTGACTGCTCTATTAAAATACACTTCAATATGTGGTACAGAAATCTCCAAACATTGTGCCCATGCCTGGATGCCCATCTAAATAATTTCACCCTAGACCAGTGGTGGCAAACTTATGGCATATGTGTTGTTTTTCTTTTACAACAAAAAATGTTAATGTATGAGTTGTTTTTCTAAACTGAAACATCAGTATTCAGATTTAATTGCAGTGTAGGCATGTTGTTATAAGTAAGTGGGTTTGAGTTTGCAGTTTGGGCACTCGTCTCCAAATGGTTCACTATCACTAGAACTCCTTGTCTGATTTTACAGTAATTTTCCCACTAGATGTCAGTTTAGATAGTGAAACAGGGTATTGACTGCTCCTTAGGAATCTGTATATATTCTTTCCCCAAATTATCACATCATATTCAGAAGTTGATACCTAGATATACCACTCAAATCTCTGTCCATTGAGATGTTCTTTCTCCACTGCCATGAACATCTATGAATGTTGGTATAGTGTGTTTGATATTCATTTTGGCTTTGCATTCATCTAAGAAGCTGACCTATTTATGAGCCAAGTTGAGATTTACCCCTTCACTGTTATTATACCGATGCCCATAGTGTAAGCTGGAGAAGGGGTATTATTGTAACTGTGATGAAAGACAAGAGAGTATGGGCTTCCTGCTCATGGAGCTTATGCGTGTCCTGTGGCCATGTTTTAGCTGAAGCCTGGATGTTCTATTTCAACCTTCAGAGGTACTGTTTTTGAGTATCTCTAAACTCATTATCTTGGTGGACTTGATAGAAGTCATTTGTTAGGGTTTCAATCTGGAATGTCCCAGAAAGGCACAAAGACCTTTTTCTTAGCCTGGTGCTCAAAGGAGGTGATAGAACCATAAAGTGAAGCCTAGTGGTAGGAAGTTAAGGCAATGGGATCAAGGTCTCAAAGGAGCTTGTGGGATCCAACTCATCTCTCTTGCTCCCTGAGTGTCATATGGTGACCCACTTTCTCTACATCCTGATCCCATGCTTTGATTAGTATTTCTGTTGCTGAACAAACTACCTGATACTTGGAACTTAGAGGAGGAGAGAGGTTTAATTTGGCTCATTGTTTCAGAACATTTGCTCCATGGTCATTTGGGTCCAATGCAGGACCATCATGGCAGAAGGGCATAGCCAAATAAAACTGCAAACTTCATGGTGGCTTGGAAGCAGAGTATATAGGAACATCAGGGAGAGATAAACCAAAGCCGTGCTCCTGGTGACCCACCTCCAACTGGGCCTCACCTCCAAAAGGCACCTTCAGCTAGAAATAGTAGTGGAATAATCCATTGATGAGTATAGTGCTCCATGAGTCTATCACCTCTCCAGGAGTCTCCTAACCAGCCAAGTTGACAGTTAAGATTAACCAGCACATTCTGTAGGAATATGCTGCCTCATCATGTGCCCAAAGCAATAGAGCTAATTGACAATGAACTGAAAACACTGAAATCTTGAAACAAAACAAACCTCTTTTCCCTTTTAAGTTAATTATAGCAAATATTTTACTATCCCCTAAAAACTAGGAGCCTTCATATTATTCTGTATATGGACTAAAAAGTCTTCCTAAGAAAGAAATATATTATTTCCAGAGTCCAACTATCTTTATTACAATACTGCATGTATCTTTGAGGCAGTAGATAAAGGATGCAGCAATGTGTCCTTTGTATTGGAGGAAATATCCTGGCACTCTGTTAGAAGTTGTATCCCTAGAACCTTTACTCACATGACATATCTAGGAACTTTTGCAACCTTTAAAACTCATCCCCTGAAGCTTTTATGTTTTACTATGGCCTCCAGCATACTATCATGTCTTGATGATTTATCCCTTAGAGTAATACAGTCAATGAAACTATATATAGTTTGATATCTAGGCAGTAAAGATCTCTTCAGACCATACTGTGGAATAAAATTCAGTACAGATTCCTTCACACCATATTATGGAACAAAGTAAGGACATTAGAATAGCCATGAAGCCATGAATGTTATTTTTTATTCCACATGAATACAAGTTGTTTGATACACTTTTCTAATCGAACTAGGAGTTAATACATTTGCCAAATTAATGACCATGTACAGTGTTCCTGAACCCTTAATAATTTGTTCATCAAAGGTATCATAAATGGCATAACAGTTGTGATCTGGGTGACTACTTGGTTATGGCTTCAGTAGTCTCGCCATACCCAGGATCCTTCAAGTTTTTAGCAGGAAACTGCTGACTTAATGGAGAGAAAATAGGACTATTATCTCTTTATTCCTTAGGTCATAAATAGTGGATTTAAACCTCTCTTGACCCCATGTTCTGACATTGTTTTTTATTTATTGTCATGAAAAAACAAGGAAAATAGTTTCACAGATTTCTCCTTTGCCTCCCTTATGATAGTTCTTATTTCCAATATTATTTCTATTACTTGGCTACTCAAAATAAAAACAGGTAGCAAGAGGGAGGGAATTTTTAGAGATGTTTTTAGAGCTGTTTAAGAGATGTTTTTGAGTAAATGTTGTGAGGAAATGGATGAAGGAGCCAAAAGAAGAGGGGAAAAAAAGCACCTAAACTTTCTGTAAATCTCTCCCATGTAAAGGAGAAATAATGGAAGCTGCACAAACTTCCAACCACCTGACTGAGGGTATGGCGACAGGAAAACAAAAGACAAGACAAGATTTTTATTGCATAAAGGGAGGGTCCAAGATGATCAAAGCTCGTAGCAGGGTAAGACACTATTTCCTGAGGCTTGTGCCACTGTTTATTAAACACACAGGTTCTAGAAGGGGTAAGGGGCAGTGCAGGGAACAATGGAGTAGAGAGCACTGAATCAAGCAGAGTTCTAGCTACAAGGGAACAAGACATTCTAGCAGGAACAAGTCATTAATTAATGGGAAATTTGTTTTTTCCCATAGATTAATTTCTGCCTCTATAGAAGTTTTGTTTATGAGCCATGTTGCCCTTACGTGCAATATTGTCTTGTCATCCAAAGTGGCACAGCATCATGGATCATTGAAACCTCTACTGTAACCAGTGGTGTAGGGAGTGGTTCTGGTCCCACACACCAACTGCTGGCTCTTCAGGAAAGCCATTGTGGGCTAATAGGCAGACTCAGACTTTTAATATGAAAAGTCAGTTCAATTTATAAATTTGTAGCTCACTCAGGGTGGTTTCCATCAGAGAAAGGAATGAAAAGAGTATGAAGATACTGATTCTGAGAGTACAGCACAGTTCTAAGAAGTTTCTGTTAGGCCACTGCCAGTCCTCAAGCCAAAGTCCCTTATTGAAGGTGTACTACATGTTATAAAAAAGCACTTCACTTAGTGTCCTTGCAACACCTAGTTACTGAGAGCAATGAGGGAAACAGATTCATCACAAACATGGTGGACTAAGGGTGTAGCTTCTGGGAATGGCCATCAACTAGTTTCTCCCATAGTAATATTAAGTGATACCTACTTATGGCTACCACATCTAGTATCTGCAGCAGAACCATTCAAGTAACAGTGAGCCTCAAAGCAAATATCAACTCCAGTATGTTGTGAGAAATATATGATTTATAGATAAAAAATAAAGCAAAAGATGATCACATGTTTCATAAGATCTCTAAAAGATTTAAGGTGTGGCATCATAGTCCTTTGCTAACATAAAAAGTCACCTTCAAACCTAGATTGTCACATAAATGTTCTAATATTCATAAGGTTTTCTCCCACAGAAGCCTTTCAGGGAAGAGAGAATATATTTGTAAATGTGTCTAGTGAAGTGAAAGATGGATCAGCACATAAGGAATATGCTAAGTTTTAAAAGTATTATATCAGCTTGAACTTAAAGAAAAGACACTCTATAATTTCCAAAGCAGAATCATTTTGGAACACCTCCACACCTATAAGCATAAGACACCTTTTAAGGGAAAGGTAGGATAATCAAGAATACAAAAGAAGTCCCCATAGGATAAAAATAACAGCCACAGAGAATTAAGGTCAAGAGCCAAGAATTTCAAAAATGACAACTTATACAGGCAGGATTTTAGAAACGCAAGGGACTAGTGACTCCTATGAACTTCCTGTCCTTCTTCTCCCTGTCCTCCAATCTCCTTTGTGAGCTGGAACGCCACTATTGTTATCCTGTACATATATTCCATCATCGTACATTGGGCATGTGGGGCAAAATAAGTTCCTTTAGTTCACTTCAAATTAAGAGGAATTGTCTTCAAAGACTATACTAGAGGGATGACTTATCCATATATGGAACTAATTTAGATGACAGAAGATTGGATCTTGAACTTCAGTTTAAATTCAAAAAAGTTGAAACACTGAGGTAGTCCTGAGAACATCTGAATCTACTTTGTAGATGTGATAGATATAATTTTGACTAAATCCAAAAAAACTTGCATTTAGTTCTAAGCGAGCTTGCCATGAGGCTGGGTGAGTTCATGTTTGCTTCAACCAATAAAGACCAGTATAATGAATTCTATGTCAGTGGTGACATTTTATAAAAGCCTAAGCAACTTTGTAGAATGTCCACTCTCATGACACTTTCTCCTAGAGCCCAGTTATTACATTATGGGAACTCCCACCCCACCCCAAGCAACAGGGAAAGGCTTTAGGTTTGTGCTTCAAGTGACCCCACCAGCTGGACCTATCCTTTAGTTCACCCATCTCAGTTTCCAGAACATGAGAGAAGAACACACTAGATAATTATGGCTCTCACTGGAATCTTTCCAGGTGAGCTTCAGGTATCACATAGAGGAGAGGCTAGCAACAGTAAGTCCAGTCTTAATTCCTAACCTTCAGACTCCTGAGTACAATAAAACAGTGGTATTTGCAACTCCAGGTTTTGGATGTTTTGTTTTACAGTAGTAACTGAAATATCATCCAATATTCTCTACAGGAAAAGTTAAAAACAAAAGAGTTTGTAGCTCAGTTCTATTTCAAATTAGTTGCTTGTTTATTTGTTCTCTGAATATATGAAACTACAGCAGCTTTTGCACCTGCTGAGTTTGTAACCACATCTTACCATAGTCTTGACACTGGAATTTGAAAAAGACATCTGAAATGATACTCATAGAAAGATTGTAACTGAAAAATAATATGTTTTGGAATAAAAAATATTATTTGGCACTTATTTTTCAGTCATAACTGGCAACAATTAATTCTTAGGAAATTGGAAAAACTATGTTGCTAGAATGCATATAGAAATAAAAGAATTCAGAAAAATTTTTCAGGTTTAATTATCCAGAAAAGGAAGTTCAGTATAAGAAATACTTCATTCACAGAAATGGAAATGTGTAAGCATGAGAGACAGAATAAAGAGAAGAGAGAAGGATATGAGAACAAAAGGAGCAGGGAAAAAGGGAAAGAGGGAAAAGAGAGGAGATTAAAAAGTAAACATAAATATGGAAACTCTGAGGATATTTTTACATGCTTCCACTAAACGTATTTTCCTAAAATCACAGAGTATGGGGCTATGTAGTCACGTGATTTGTCATTCATTAAAATTCAGTCAATTTCGTGTGACTACTTTTTTTTTCTTTTGAGTAGCAACATTTCTAGGGCTTAAGTGCTATTTATGTTCTCAGAAGGGCCTTTGAACAGCCTGTGGTGAGAGAATTGAGCTTCATTCAGTGAAATCTTACTAAAAGCCAAGAGCAGAATAGTGCATTTTGTACCCTTAAGATAATATATTTACTGGATGCAATTGTTCTTTCATTTTATGGTGGTAATCAATCAGTGATTGACGAGTCTAATTAGAAGCCTTGGTATTTGCAACATAATAGCATTTTCTAATAGCATTGTAAGTTAAAATATCTTTTTAGCAATACTATAAGAGAAACATAATATTTTTATAGATAATTCAATTTACATTGCGCTCTTACTGTTTGCATATATGAAAAGGTTTTATAAGGGTCGAAGAATATTACCTTTGGAAGTATAAATATACCGCTCTAATGGTTTTATAGCATCTTCCACAGCCTCAGTATTTCTTCTCTAAAGGATTGATGATTTTTCAAATTGACAAAGATAGATTATTGCAAGTGTATAATATTTTTATTGTATTCAGAACATAGTGTATTTCAGGTGCATAGATATATATTTTGATGAAAAGTTTTCCCCCCTTTTCTCAACTGAGGTAATTCAAATTGTGATACAGTAATCCGAGAGAAATGGCATCTGTTAAAAAATATGGTGCTTAGTTACAAAGTCAATATAAAATATCATATTTTGTTAGACTCTGAAAATATCCAGAAAAATCAGTGCTCATTTCTTTCTATAATATGACATGTGTTAAGTCTCTGAACAGATTTTTTCAAAAAGAAATATCTTCAAAAATGTGAAACTTCAAACTGGATAATTACACTGTATACTTGTCTTTTAGCATTTCAATTAGGATCTGTTAAACTTGAACTTGTGCAACTTACTTTGTATGCAGAAGGAGAAAGCAGAATTACAGGAAGTATTAAACCATTCTTTTTGTTCTCGATAAAATGATGAAATAATGCACAAAGTGCTTTCCTTCAGTTTTCTGATATTTCTTTTAGAAAATGAGGCTTTCCATCATAGAGAAAGTGATAAATCACTGAGAGGGCATACCATCCTTTCTGGCAGAATGTGGATTGTATCAGAGACATGGATTTTCTTGAGATGCCAAAGTAAAAGACAGCACAGAAAATACAATTATAATTTTACTCTGAATATCTCAATGTAGCAGTTTGAACTTAATGCCCCCCTTCGATATTCTGTAAATTAATGGATACATATACATATTTAAAAACCTAAAATTAAAGCTGAAAGATCAGCATAATATCTGGAAAAGCACTGGAAAGTAGTCTTCAGACTATCTGTATGAGAAAGGGATTAGAGGATTCATTTGAAAGCTTAACTTCAAATGCAATAGATGTAAGGCACAACAGGGCAGATACAACTCAGCAGTTCAATGTTTAAAGATCATTTTAAGCTTCTTATGAGGTATTTATTATTCCCATGTTTAACAACAATATGTTTTCTCTTGATACTGTCGCTACACACACACACAAACACACACACACAAACACACACCATTGAGGTACATCTAGAACTGAATTAAATTATCTGATGACATCACCTTCCTATGCTTCCACCAACTACTTAGCAACTTTTAAATTCAAATTAAAAATGCCATTCAAATATAACATTTGATCATGCACACAAAATCACATTAAAACAAAGCAAAAAGCAAGGGTCTATTTTACATAAAAATGTTTAGAGAATATATGTGAAAATTGTTCTCTCTCTGAATTAGCAAGGCTGTCACAATTAAGATGCATCACTTGTAAAATTATACCAACACATTTCTGAATAAAATATCTAGGATCTGGACTTCTTTGTTATCCTTCCTTATTTTACTCTATGCGTTGTGGTTTTTCTCATCTTGGTATACTTTTAGTTTTATATAGACATCAAGATCCATTTTCCAATTGTACAGTTTACTTCCATAAAATTTTTTATTTCTAATAAATAATTTTTATTTCTAATAAATATTTTTTTATTTCTATGGTGGTGCTTACATTTTTCATTCACATGTTAAATAAACATGTCATATCACTATTTTACTTGCAATTAATGTCTAATGTGAAGAATGTGATGGAAAAACTTCATCTTTCACATTGTTTGGGCCCTATGGTTCCTGAAGTATTTGGTACTGTGAAACAGCCTACAGAAAGATTTTTGTGTAAAGAAGGAAAGTGATGTAGACAGCGTGTATTTTCCAAGGTATCTGTCTGCCTGTCAGAGCCACTGCGGTTAGTAAGATGGGTCCCCACATTTATAGACAAGGAAATTTCTCCAGCATGCTCATATTTGAAAAGATCTTTCATTTGCATCTCTTGTAGTCTTTATTATGAAGGGATTAGTGCAAAACAGGAACAGAACAAGGTGTCAGTAGCAGAAATATGTTCCAATTTATGCTCAGATTATACAGAATGACTACATTTAAAGACTGACTTTTGATTAGTGACAGTCAGAAACTAAAACTATTTTTGGTACAACAACTAATGTCAGGAAACAATTGCAAGTTATTGATTCATACTTAGGGTAGGGAAAGAATGGACAGAATGATAGGGAGAAAAAATCAGATTCTGACTGATTCACAGAAAATCCTAATTGCTCCTTGTTTTTGCAAAGACTATCAGAAGGAATCAACAAGATAAAAACCGTAACTATAGCTACATAATGTTTGAAGTTTGCCAGTGAAGGTATGTTTTTTCATAAGCTCTTTTAAACTTTATTAGGTGATGCGATTTTATATCTTTTCAAAATGCTTTATTTGATTTTTTATGGCTTAGAGTTTAAAGAAAATATAAAACTTTAGGAATTACAGGAGTCACTTCCAAAACTGAAGCAAGCTTTCAATATTGTCGTCACATTCTCCCCACCATCTTATTAGGTATTTCTTTTTTTTTCTTCCATTTAGTATATTGGTACATTTTAGGCATACAATACAGTTACAGTTGGGATCTTGTACCTTTACCTGATGCATCATGGTTCTTATTTTTTCCCCATTCCCTGCCCTCCCTTCACCCCCTCCACCCTTCCCTATTTACAAAGTTTTAGATTCCGTGTTTTTCCATTTCTCACATTTTTCCTTTTTCCTTCTTTCCTTTCCTCTCCCCCACCTCACTTCCCCTATTCCTTTAGACATTTTCTGCCTATTTCACAATATCAATGATATGTTTTGATTCTTATTCACACTTTTAGTTTTTCACACCAGAGAAACTGTTCGGTATTTACATAGATGTGTCCAATTTATTTGACTTAATGAGTATGGCCTCAATGTGTATGCACTTAGCTATAAATGTCTCTAGTTTCTCATTCTTTATGTCTGAATAGTACTCCATTTTATATAAAAAACACATTTTCTTTATCCAGTCTCCAGTTGATGGGCAATTGGGCTGTTTCAAAGTTTTAGCTATTACAAACTGTGCCGCTATAAACATGGGTGTGCATATAACACTGTGGAATGATTATTTTAATTCTTTTGGGAAGATACCCATAGAGGAATAGCTGGGTCAAATGGGATTTCTAATCCTAGTTGTTTGAGGTACCTCCATATTCATTTCCACAGTGGTTACATCAGTCTGCACACCCACCAACAATGAAGAAGGGTTCCTTTCTCCCCACAACCCTACCAGCACTTGTTACTGGGTGATTTCGTGATAGCAGTCATTCTTTCTAGGGTGTAGTAGAATCTGAGCATTGTCTTCATCTTCATCTCTCAAATGACCAGTGATGTTGAACATTTTTTTCAAATGTTTATTTGCTGGTTTTACTTCTTTGTCTGAGAAACATCTGTTCATTTCAAATGCCCATTTTTCAATTGGGTCTTTATATTTGGGGGCCTTTTTTTTGAGTTCTTTATATATTCTAGATAGTAGACCTTTGTCTGAGGAACAGCTGGTAAAATTTTTTTCCCACATTGTAGGTTGTCTCTTAGCTCTGTTCGTGGTTTCTCTTGCAGTGCAGAAGCGTTTTAATAAGATGAGATCCCAGTTGTTGATTCTTTGTGCTAGTTCCCATGCTACTGAGGATTTGTTTATGAAGTCCTTTCCTATGCTAATGTCTTCAAGAGTTCTACCTAACCTGTCTTCCAGCAAGTTTAGTGTTTCTGTTTTAATATTTAGATGTTTGATCCGCTTGGATTTTAGCTTAGGGCATGGTGACAGATAGGAGTCTAGTTTTAATCTTCGGCAAGTTGAAATCCAGTTTTTCCAACACCATTTATTAAAGAGTTTATCTTTCCTCCAGTGAGGATGGTTGGCTCCTTTGTCAAAGAACAGGTATCTGAGTGTTTCTGGAGTTGTTTGTGCATCTTCCAATCTATTCCACTGATTGTAGGGTTGGTTTTTTTGCCTGTACCATGCTATTTTTATCACAGTGGCTTTGTAGTACAGTTTCAAGATGGGAATTGTGATACCCCCTGCCATGACTCTATTGCCTAGAATTGTTTTTGCTATTCCAGGTTTCTTCTGGTTCCAGATGAACTTTTGGATGGTTTTCTCTAGCTCTGTGAAATATGCTGTTGGAATTTCAATCGGGATTCCATTGAACCTGTGTAGCAGTTTTGGAAGTATGACCATTTTCACTATATTGGGTCTGCCTACCCAGGAACAGGGGAGTTCCTTCCATTTTCTTATATCCGCTTCAATCTCTTTTTTCAGAGTGCTGTAGTTCTCAATGTAGAGGTCTTTTACTTCCTCTGTTAAATTGATTACAAAATGTTTCATTTTTTTGGATGCTATTGTGAAAGGGATTGTTTCCCTAATTTCTCTTTCAGTGAGAGTGTTATTTGCGTATGAGAAGGCTATTGATTTTTGAGTGTTGACCTTGTATCCAGCTACTCTACCGAATCTGTCAATTAAGTCTAGATGTCTTCTGGCAGAGGTTTTGGCTCTTCTGTGTAGAGTATCATATTATCAACAAATAATGACAGTTTAACTTCTACATTTCCTGTCTTTATTCCTTTTATTTCTTTCTGCTTTCTAATTGCTGTGGCTAATGTTTCCAAATCTATATTGAACAGGAGTGGTGATCGTGGACATGCTTGTCTTGTTCCTGATTTTAGCATGAAAGTTTTCAGTTTTTGAGCATTTAGTATGATGTAGGCTGTTGGTTATTCATAAATAGCCTTTATCAAGTTGAGATAAAGACCATCTATTGGAATTTTCTGCAGGGTTTTTATCATGAATGGGTGTTGAATTTTATCAAGTGCTTTTTCTGCATCTATTGAAAAGATCATGTGGTTTTTGTTCTTGACTCTGTTAATATAGCGTATTACGTTTATTGATTTACATATGTTGAACCATCCTGGCATCCCTAGGATTAATCCGACTTGGTCAGGGTGTACGATCTTCTTGATGACCCTCTGTATTCTGTTTGCCAGTATCTTGTTGAGGATTTTTGCATGTATGTTCATTAGGGAGATTGGCCGGCAGTTCTCTTTTTGCATTGGGTCTTTTCCTGGTTTTGGAATCAAAGTCACACTTGCTTCTAGGAATGAGTTTGAAAGTATTGCTTCCCTTTCAATTTCATTGAAAAATTTAAAGAGTAGTGGCAATAGTTCTTCTCTAAATGTTTTGTAGAATTCAGCACTGAAGCCATCAGAACCTAGGCTTTTCTTTGTTGGTAAATTTTTAATTATGTTTTCAATTTCACTGATTGTAATTGGGGTGTTTAGAATTTTCATATCTTCATTCTACTTTGGTAATCCGCGTGTATCTAGGAATCTGTCCATTTCTTTTGTGTTTTCCATTTTATTGGAGTACAGAGTTTTGAAGTAGGTATTGATGATCCTCTGTATTTCTGCTGGATCTGTTGTGACTTCACCTTTTTCGTTCCTAATTACATGAACTTGAGCCTTTTTTTTTCGTTTTTTTGATAAGGTTGGCTAAGGGTTTATCAATTTTTTTATTCTTTCAGAAAACCAACTCTTTGATTGGTTAATTTTTTTCTATCGTTCTCTTAGTCTCCATTGCATTGATTTCTGTTCTGATCTTTATAATTTTCTCCCCTGTATGAGCTTTGGGTTTATCTTGCTCTTCTTTTTCTAGGAGCTTAAGATTCAGCATTAGGTTGTGTATTTGAGCTCGCTCTGTTTTCCTAGTTTGGGCATTTACTGCTATGAATTTCCCTTGTAAAATTCCTCTCCTTGTGTCCCATAGATTCTTGTATGTTGTATTGGCATGATAATTGATTTGTGAAAACTGTCTAATTTATTCTTTAATTTCCTTTGTGACCCATTGGTTTTTCAGGAGGGTGTTATTCAATTTCCATGTGTTCGTGAAGTTCTTGTGGTTTCTTAGGCTATCGATCTCCAGTTTAATTGCACTATGGTCTGATAATATACACAGGATAACTTCAATTCCTCTGCATGTACTTAAAAAAATTTTCCAAGAGCTAGTATGTGGTCTATTTTGGAGAATGACCCATGTGCAGCCATAAAGAATGTATATTCTGATTTTATGGGGTGGAACACTCTGTAGACATCCATTAAGTCCATTTGTTCAAAAGCTTGATTCAGATCTATTTTTTTGTTGATTTTTTGTCTAGATGATCTGTCTATTTTTGATAGAGGGGTATTGAGGTCCCCCACTGCAATGGTATTAGTGCTTATTTGGTTTTTCATGTCCCCTAATATTTGTTTTGTATAGTTGGGGACATTAATGTTTGGTGCATATATACTTATGATTGTCATCTCTTGCTCTTGGATTGTCCCCTTTGCAAGGATGTAGTGTGACCTTCTTTGTCTCTCTTAATTATGTTTGGTTTGAAATTTACTTTATCTGCAAATAAGATAGCTACCTCTGCTTTTTTCCGGCTTTCTGTCACATGGAGAACTGTTTTTCCATCCTTTTAATTTCAGTCTATGAGCTTCTTTTTGAATTAGGTGTGTTTCTTGTATACAGCATATTGTTGGGTTTTGCTTCTTAATCCATTCTGCCAGTCTATTTCTTTTGATTGGTGAATTCAGGCCATTAACATAGATGGATTGACTTATCATTGTCATGTTGTACTCCTGTTGTTGGTTCTTTTTTATTTTTCTCCCTCTCCTTTTAATTTCTTGCCTTGCCTGATGAATTTGCTCTGTTGGGCCTCATGGAGTTGTGACCTTCATTGTCTTTTTCTAGGATATTGTTTAGAATTATTTGGAGTGCTGGCTTGGTATTCATGAAGTTTCTCAGGTGTTCTTTCTCTTGGAAGGATCTTATTTCCCCATCCATTTTGAAAGATAGCTTTGCAGGATACATTAATCTAGATTGGAGGTTGTTTTCTTTTTGGGCTTGAAATACCTCACTCCAGGCTTTCCTTGACTTGAGGGTTTGTGTTGAGATATCTGCTGTGATTCTGATGGGCTTTCCTTTGCATGTGATTTGTTTCTTTTCTCTAACTGCTTGTAGTATTTTGTTCTTCTGTTGGGTTTCTGAGATCTTGATTATTATGTGTCTAGGTGTAGATTTTTTTATCAAGGCTAGTTGGAGTCCTATGACTCACTTATCTGTATGTCAAATTGTTTTGCTCTGTTTGGGAAGTTTTCTGTCATTAATTCTGTGAACAGTTTTTTTTATGTCATTTGTACTTTCTCCTGCTTTTTTCGTGGACTCTTATCGGCCTTATAGTATTCTTCTTTGCATCATCTAGGAGCTGTTGGATTGATTTCTCATTGTCCCTTGCTATATTTAAGAGATCTCTCTTTTCATGGTCACTGACTGTCATCCTGTCTTCTATATTTGATATTCTGTCTTCAGATTGGCTCAGTCTGCTGTGTATGTTTTCAATAGAGTTTTTAATCTCCCGGATATCTGTTCAAATCTGTTTCACGGATTTCATTTCTTTCCTATGTTGGGCATTCATGGTTTCCATTTCTTTGCTATGTTGGACATTCATGGTTTCTATCATGGTCCTGAACTCATCGGTTTTTTTTATCTGTTTCTGTTCTAGAGTCTCTGATCATGACTTTCATTCTGCTCACCATTTCTGTAGTTATCTGGGAAATTATTTTTGTTTTGAATTTTTCTAGAGCTTCATTCATCTGTTTTGTTACTTCCTGTGCTATCAGTTCAGGGTGTCCAGGTGGTTGATTAACAGACTTTTTGATCTCATTTCCCCCAGAATTTGCCTTTTGTGGGATGAAAGTCTGGGTTTGTGCCTTGCTTAACTGTCTTCTCATTTCTATTTTTGTTGTTGGTACTGTTCTTGGTTTAATTCTTGGGTTGATACTGCAATACTGCTTATTGTATCTTTGTTGCTTGTTTTTAGAACCCTTACAGAATGATTGCTTCTCAGAAGTGTCTTCCAGATTTTGCTGGTCTTGGGGTTTTGAGTCTCTAATGAAGCTATCTCATTTTCATTATACCAGGAAAGACAATTGATTAGATCACTCACAATACCTTAGCCCAAGTGATATAATCAGCAGCACAATAGCTTCAAACACAGATTAGAAAATAATAGTTTGTGGCAGTTAGTAATCTATTACCTTTAGCTGTGGAATTAAATCAAAATTGAGGACCAGCCCAAAATATGTTTATAGTGAATAAACTCTTCAGTATAGCAACTTTACCCTTCAGGATAGGGACTTAGAAGGAGTTGGGGAAGGAGGGATAAATAGGTAGAAGGACACGGAAATGTTAGCAGTGAGGCCAGAGGACAGAGGAAGATCACACAAACTCTAGGAAACTGTTGAAGACAAGAGGAAAAGACAAAATGAAAGAATAAAGATGAGAACAGAACCTAACAACAGTAGGGAGGCTGGAAACTGTATTTGTTTTCCTTTAAAACTAATGACAATCTAGAGAAGGAAAAAGAGAAGAAAAGAAAAAGAAAGAAGAAATCTGAATTAGTACCAGAATAGGAACAAAAAGGGAAATGAAAAACAAGGTAGGAGAGAGAGACAGAGAGAAAGAAAAGAAAAAAACAGAAAAGATAATAAAAATAAAATTTGAAAAGCAGAAAAAAATAAAAATTAAAAATAAAAACTGAAGACATACATCTGTTTTACGTTGGGGTTTTTAGAACTCGTATACAGCCAAATAAAAATGAGAGAAAGAAGAATAATGATTTTGAGCATTACAAATAAAAATAAAAATGAAGGGCCTCCTTCAGGGTATGTCTCTGCTGTCAAAATAGACAATGTAAATAGCACTGTACAGATATAAGTCAATTAGTTTCGGCAAGCCAGTAGCAGGCCAGTGAGATTTAGACTGATTTCTGGCTGCAAATCTCAAGGTGAGCTCCCTGCCCTCCTTCAGGGTTGAACTCTGCAAGGTTCTACTGCATGTTCCAGGTGCTCTTCCCCTTAAGATAGTCCAGGATCAGATGGGGGGTGATGATCCCACCAACTTACCAAGTATGGTGGTCTGGTGTGCCTTTATTGGAGAGATTCTTTTCACTTTTCCAGTGGGCTTTAATTTTCATTAAGGAGCCTGAGAGAGGCCCTCTTTCTGTTGTTCACTTCTGCTCTATCTTCTGGAGCTCAGGACAATGGGCCTTATGACCCCCTGTGCCTCTGCAGTATGGAACCAGGTTCTGATGCAGTCAGGAGGCTAGAGGGGGGTGGGGGCTGAGGTGGTGCTGCAAGCACCTGTGCAGCTCTGCTCCTCACTTGGAGGTGGGGTGGGCGCAGTGCAGCAGCCCCAGCTCCACATGGCTGAAGTCCTCACCCTTCCCCCTATTAGGTATTTCATAGGTCACTTGAGCCTCAACTGTACTATGTCTCATCATCATCATCATCATCATCATCATCATCATCATCATCAATGTCATCTTTTTCATCTCCATCTGCACTCTGCAGTCAGTCTTCATTGACCAGCTCAAAAAAAGACTAGATCTGTGAAAAATTTATTTAAGAATACCATTTTCACTTTTTAATAGAATGAAAAGATAATTGTTTGGTAGAATTATTCTTAAGTGATGCATCCATTGACCGTTTATCAACTATTCTATTTCTTTCTCTCCTGTAACTCAAATTTCTGCCTCCTAAGTTTGTGTGATACATAGTTTTATTTTGAAATATGTTGAGATCCAATTTCTAAATAAATCTCATAAGTGCTTGAAGCAAATAAATTTCCATATTCCTTTGACCAAAAATGAATGGTATGTCTTTGTTTATGTTACATCAGAGGAGACTGGAGATAGTTCCCTGATTCTTGTCTCCACAGGACTGTAGTGTCAGGTGTGTTCCTCCAGGTTTAATTCCTGTTAGTAAAAACTGCTTACCTTAGTCATCATAGAATGAGTAAAGCATAGCATGTGGGAACATGTTCAATAACTGTGAGTTTTACTGGAATTTTCTGGGTTATATTGACACTCCGTACTTTATAATTTTAATTTTCATTCTTATATCATAAAAAATGCTATGAATTCTGTGTCTATGTGAAGAGCAAACTAAACAAAAATTTAAAAAACAACAAAATTGGGCAAGGGTTTATTACCTGAAATATCTTTTCTGAAAATTGGATAGAACAAAGAAAAATATAAGAACCAAATTTTATTTTGGCAAATACATAAAGGATTCATATTTAACCAAATAATGAATATCATGTAGAAGAAATCTCATGGAGTTTCCAATATATAATTAGTATTTTTCTATTATGGAACTCTCTCATGGTTTTAAGAATATTGAAATTACACTACAAGAACAGTTTATCCATATGTGTTTGTAATAAAAAGTGTTCATATTAATTTAACATCTTCTTAAATTAGCTGATTTACAATATTTGGTTATGTTTTTATACAGTGAGATCTCATCACTTTAACAAAAAATTCAAAGACTATCCATACCAAGAATGTATACTCTGAAGCATATTTGGGTAGATGTCAAATATTTGTTCTAGTTCCTGGGTTCAATGGTAAAACTAACCAAAATGTAATCAAAAACTATACTTTGGAGACGCTGAATCACCCTGCTGCAGACAGGCAGCCACCTGGTTCCACACTACAAAGACACAGAGGACACCAGACCACCAGACCATGGTACTGAGTTCCGTTGCTCCCGGCCCAGAGATAGGGGCTTCTGAGCCACGGTCCCACTGCTCCTGGTCCAGAGGAAGGGGCTTCCCGGTCACCATCCCTCCCGCTGCTCCCAGCCTACAGGAAAGAGCTTTTGGGCCACCATCCCTACCACTGCTCCCAGCCCCTGTCCCACTTCTCCCAGCTCAGAGGAGGTAATCGGTGCAGATGCTAACAGACCCCTGCCCCAGTTGAAATGAGAAAACATGTAAATAAGTCTCAAAACCAGACTTCCAGATCACCTACAGCAACCCCAAAGGGAAATGAGAT
>NW_004624732.1:42287147-42303242 GCF_000247695.1 Heterocephalus glaber | reverse complement strand
TTTATTTTTAAATGAAGTTATTTAATTTGTTGCTGTTGATTTTTTGGATTTCATTGTGTTTTTAGGATATTAACTTCTAATTTGCAAGTATCTTCTTTCATTGTTCAGGTTGTCCTTTCAATCTGATGTTGTTTACTATACTGTGGAGAGACCTTTAATTTGATATAATTCTGTTTATTTTTGCTTTATTTTCTGTGTTTTTGGTATCTTGTCTGAAAGTCCTTGTTCATTCCAATGTGTTGAAGCATATCCCTGTTTTCTTTTAGTTGTATCAAAGTTTATAATCTTATATTTAATACATTTAAATCATTAATTAATTATTTAATCTACTGATGAGGCTTCTAGCTTTATTGTATAATACTTGAATATCCAATTTCTCCAGAACGATTTCTTGAAAAAAATTCCTTTCTCTAATGTGTCCTTAGCATCTTTGTCAAAAAGTCACTTGGTGGAAGATAGTGGATATTCATCTAAGCTCATTATTCTCTTTCATTGGCTTATGTGCCTGTCTTTGTATCAGTATCATGATACTTTGACTTTTATAGCTTTGTAGTATATTTCAAAGTCAGGTAGCGTAATGCCTCCTGCATTGTACTTTTTACTCAGTATTGCTTTGATAATTCAGGACTTAGTGGTTTCATACATATTTTAGAACATTTTTCTGTTTCTTTGAAGAATGTCATTGTTATTTTGGTAAGTGTGAAGTGAAGTTGTAGATTTCTTTGGGTAGTATGGATAGTTTAGCAATATTTAATTTTCCCAGCTTATTTATACAAAATATCTTTCTAATTTTTTATGTCCCTTTTAAATTCTTCCACCAATATTTTATAATTATCATTGCAATGATCTTTCATTTCTTTGGATATATTTATTTCTAGCTAATTTAAGTTTTTGTAACTAGTGTAAACATTATTACTTTCTTGATTTCTATTTCTGGTAATTGAATATTGTCACATTGCAACACTGCTTATTTTTATATATTTGTTTTATGCCCTATAATTTTGTTAAATTTGTTTATTAATCTAGTTGTGGTTTTTTTTTTTAGTGGAGACTTTTAGGTTTTCTACATGTAAAATCATATCATGTGCAACAAGTGACAATTTAAATTTCTCTTTTCTAATCTTGGTGCTCTTTACTTGTTTTGCTTGATTATTCTATCTAAGATTGTCCAATAATTTTATTAGATAAAATTTTTTCTGTTCCAGATTTTTGAGTGTATAATGTTTCCACTGTGTCTGTTAGCTATTAGCTTATTATTCATGGTCTTTCTTATATTGAAGTATTTTCCTTCTATGACTAATTTGTTCAGCACTTTTATCATGGAAGATGTTAAATCTTACTGTATTATTTTCTTGCAACTATTGAAATGACTGTATGGTTTCTATTCTTCATTTTGTTAAAGTGATGCCTCATGGTTATTTATAAGCATATGTTGAACCATCCTTTTACCACTGAAGTGAATCTCACATGATCACAGTGAATAATCGTATCACTGTGCTGTTGGATTCAAATTGCAGTGATCATGGTGAATAATCTTATCTCTGTGCTGTTAGGTTCAAACTGCAGTGATCTTAGTGTTGATTTGTTGTTGTTGTTGTTGTTGTTGTTGTTGTTAGTGTTGGTGTTTTTGGTAGGTATGTTCATTAAAGGCATTGACCCGTAATTTTCTTTTTATGTTGCACTGTTGTCTGGTTTTGGTGTCAGGGTGATGGTGGCCTTATAAAATGGATTTGAAAGAATTCCCTCCTCTCCAATTTCTTGGAAAAAATTAGGAATAATTGGTATTTATTATTTAAGTGTTTAGTAGAACTCAATAGAGAAGTTCTCTGGTCCTAGACTTTTCTTTGTTGGTAAAATTTAATATTGATTAAATCTTGTTACTTAGTTTTGGTCAGTTCAAGTTTTTGTATTTGTTAATTATTCAATGTTTATAAAATGTAAATGTCTGTAATTTGTCTATTTGTTCCAGATTTTTGCATTCATTGGCTTCATTTACAAATAACAATTTATAATAATCCTTTATATTTCTGTTATCGGTAGAAATGCCCCCCTTTACATCTTGATTTTATTTCTTTGAGTCTTTTCCTTTCCTTAGTTTGTCTAGCCAAGGGTTTGTCTTTTTAGTTTATCATTTCCAAGAACCAGCTCTTCTGTTGTCAAACATTTGTATTTTTAGTTTCTAATTCACTTATTTCTGCTTGAATTTATCATTCTATTAATCTTGAGTTCAGTTGTTCTTACTTTTCACATTCTTTGAAAACCAGGAAAAAGTTGTTCATTTGATATCTTTCTGCTTTCACTTTGCTTTTTTTAAGTGTAAGTATTTATTTGTCTAAATGTCCTGTTTAGTACTGATTTGCTGTATTCTATAGGTTTATGTATCTTGATTTGTATCAACTCCAAGCAAATTTTTAATTTTTTTCTTGATGTCTTCTTTGACCCATTGGTTGTTCAAGAGAAAGTTATTTAATTTTCATGTATTTATATAGTTGCCAAAGTTTGCATTGTGATTGGTTGCTAGTTTTGTTGAATTGTGGTTGGAAAAAATGTTCAAAATGAATTCAGTTTTAAAAGATTTCTCATAATTAATTTTGTGCCCTATATGATCTATTCTTGAGAATGTTCCCATGAGTGGATAAGCAGAATGTGATTCTGTAGTTGTGGAATATAAGATTCTCTAGATGTCTGTTAAGTTCACTGGCCCTACAGTAAAATTTAATTTTGCTTGTTGATTTTGTTTAGATTGTTTGCTTGTTTCTGAAAGTGCAGTGGAAATTTCCTATTATTATTGTAATTGAGTCTATCTCGTCTTTTAGGTGTATTAATATTTGATTTGCATATTTAGGTGCTATAGTATTGGGAGCATATATACTTAATATTTTCCCTTTTTGTTGAACTGATCCCTTTGTCATATGAGACGATTGCATGTTCACAAACATAAATTGCGCATTTAAATGTTAAAGTATTGGGAATATTCATATTTAATAATTATTTCTTTTTGTTGAATTAATGTCTTTGTCATTATAAGTTTCTTGTTTTTTGCTGATTTTTAAAATCTGATACTAATACGATTGCTGCTATTTTTCTCAAGATTGCATTTGCCTGGTATATGATATTCTATTCCTTCAGTTTCAGTCTATATCTGTCCTTAGAAGTGAAATGTGTCTTTGATAAACAACTTAAAGTTGTGTTTTCTTTTAATCTATACAGACTCTATGTCTTTTAAACAATTTAATCCACTCACATACAGTGATAAAAAAGTTCCTACTGTAGTCATTTTGCAAGTTGCTGTCTAATTTTATTATAGCTCATTTTTTCTCATGCTATTACAATCTTCTTTCATAGTCAAGTGGCTTCTCTAGTATTATGTTTCAATTTCTTACTCTTTTGTTAATCTTTTCTAGACTTCTGCTTTGTGGTTATCATGAGATTTATGAAAATGTTTTAATTAACACAAAATATTTTGAAATGATAGTAATGTAAATGATTAGAAAATATATGTAACTGGTCTGCCATAAGGAAAGATAAACTTGAGTTATTTGAAGGAAAATGCACCATGATGTTACATGAAATAAATCAGACACATGAGCTTAAGTATCACATGGTTCCTCTTATATGAGAAACCCAAAATATAAATAAAGAGGAAAAGAAAAGATAGATAATAGGAAGGAGGGAAAGAGTTCTTTCTCAAATGGGAAGGAAATCAAGACATGAAGGGATGGAGGAGGGTGGGGAAGGAAAGGGGATGAAAAAAGTAATTGAGATGTGTTGTGGACATGCGCCAACTCCATATAAGAAATACAAACATTACACACTGCAAACATTTACTGATAAAAATAAATAAATACTTAAAATATACTAACTACACTGAAAAAGTTGTACAATTTCACTCAATTTATCCCCAGGTTTTGAATGCTGTTCATTTTTCTGCCTTAAGTAAGATTTCTGCCTTACTTTGTAGAGATAAGTTAGGAGATAGTGGAAGGAAAGGGATTAAAAATAATAAAGATACAATACATGTATGTATCAATTCTCCAAAACAAATGTAATTCCAAAATACCACAAACATACACATAAGAAAAAAGCTTTGTGCCTTGTTAGAATTTCTCAAGTAACTCTTGCCCCAATGACTCAAATAATTTCCTTTTTTATGCTGTCCCAGTGAATCTCTGGGTCCATTTTTGTCTTCTATTTCTTTCCTCCTCTGCCTGCAAATTTATTTTTGAACTCACTAATTCTTTTCTGGATCTATCCTAATATTAATACCTTCTACTATGTTCTTAATTACACTTTATACATTGTTCACCTCAATCATTTCTACTTAATCTTTACAAATTGTTTCTATCTCTTTGTTAAGTTTCTCTGATAGAAGATTTAATCATTTCTCTATATTGTCTTGAACTTCATTGAGTTTTCTTGAAACAGCTGTTTTAGATACTCCATCTGAGGGTTTGTCCATATGGGTTACTGTCTGTTCAACTTTTGGCATCTTATTTTGACTGTTAAGTGAGCTAGTAGTTTCCAGAAAGATCTTGAGTCTTGGTTGTAATGTTGCCTGTGCACTCAAGGGTTAGGCATTTGTTCTAGACTTTGTAATACAGCTTTGCTGTGCCTTAGACATTCTTAGGAGGCTGCTAATTTTCTGTAAGCCTGTAGTCATTTTTGCTATGTCAGCCCTAGAAGAAGACCTAAGTCCACGTTTACCAGGTACATGTTGTGGTTTCACTGTTTAAGCACTAGAGGGTGAACAAAGCTCAGGTCTGTCTCAAATCCATAGTCGATCAAAATAAAGCAAGAGAAAACCTAAGAAGGGTAGTCCATCCTCTAAGATCTTTTCTCAGGAGAGGGGTAGATTCAAACACCTTGTCCACAGTCACCCATCCTGTTATTTGGTACTGAAAGATTCTGGTCAATTCTGGGAAAAATTGCTACGGAAAGACCAGTTCTAGTCTCTTATCCTACACCTGTGAGCATGAGTAGTATCAAGTTGTGTCACACACTTATCACAAAACCTACTAATACCTTCACAGCCCTAAAATGGGACATTTGCTATGGGTTACTTAGTGCTAAACTGGACTTGTGAGCCAAGACCATTACAGTCACAGGTGATGGTGGCCAGAATGGAAATCTAGGAGACTAGGGCCACATGCTCCCTCCTGGACTAGGGCTGTTTGCTATTGCAGAGGCACTACATGAGTGAGCACTGTCCTGAGAATGTGGGATTTCAACATGTGCCTGTATTAAGCTTTCCCAGCCTGGCCTAGAGTTCCATGGCAAAGTCCTGTGCTATGTACTACCCAGTCCTACACTCAGAGAAGAGAGTTGAGTTCCGTGCTATGCTGTCTGAGCTTCTGAAAGTGTTTGCAAAGGCAATCCTTTGGCCAACAAGACTAACACTAAGGTGGGACCTGCAGTTTCAGAAGTACCCTCAAGTGTGTGCTGCAGCTGACATTGATCCTGACTGAAACAGTCTGTTGTGCTGTGGAACAGATCCCTGTTGCTGAATCTGGTGTAGAGGCTCTGTGAACACCAGCCTGGGGATATGTGTGTTGGTTAATTCTGGGGGATGGATACTGGAGACAGTCCCTTGACCACCAAGGCTTATCTGGGTTGGTTTACACCCAAATCTTACAGATATAAGAACCTGTGCAGTCTGGGGTGGGGCCACATTAGGCTCATTCTTAGACTGGCAATGATGCAAGTCAAAATTCAAGTCTGTCCCACCTTCATCCAGGGCTTTGCCTGATGGCAAGTCAGATCTAGATGGACCTGTGGTTTGAGTATAGGGGACTTTGGATTCTGCTCAATGCTGGCTTTCACTACATTTGGCGAGCACTGAACTCCAAGACAAAGTCTTATACTAGCTTTTGTACTCTGCTCCCCAGTAGCTAGAGGATTGCTCCCAACCTTGCTGTTTGAGATTGGAAGTGTTGGTGGTGACAGTTCCATGGCCACCGGGCTAATGTAGTTCCACTGACTCACTCCATGGACATTGGCTGGGAGGCAGGTGTAGAGGGGGTCTGCCTGGCTTGTGGATTCACTGCAGCTGGTTTGGTACTGATTCTAAAGTTTCAGTCCTAAATGTAATTCCTTCTCCCTCTTTTAAGCAGGCATCCTTTGTCCACATTTGTCCACAAGCTACTTAGAGTTGGAAGAGGGGTGACATGGCAACTCTTTCCTCCTGGTCTTCTTGGTATGCCTTGTAATTTTTTTTTTTTTTTTTTTTTTTTGGTACCGGGGATCAAACTCGGGTCCTTGCGTTTGCAAGGCAGGCGGCGGAACCACTGAGCTAAATCCCAGGCCCCAACCTTGTATTTTTATTATAGTAAACTAAACACTGTGGTCTTTTGCCTGAATCCTGTTGCTCAGTGATTGTACTCTTATTTGTGAGTAGCAGTTCAAAGTGGTTTGCCTATGGGGAGAAGATCACTGGAAGGTCTCAGTCAGCAGGCATCTTGCTCAGCTTTGCTCTCTTTTAGTTTCTGCTTCAATCTTGTAATATTTCATTTTGTTAAAATGTAAATGTTCACAATGATAGATTAACAATTATGTAAACTGTCTCATTAAACACATTAAAGTTCTTGTACAAGTATTACTTTTGTTTGTTTTATCCATTTGTGTGTATCTTATGATTCAGGTAGAGCTAAAACTATTAGTTCAGACTTCCAAAGAAAAGCTGACTTGAGTGAGCTTGTGACTTTCCATGTCCTGACACCTAGGAGTAAGAAGCCAAAGATTCACCAGCTATCAAAGACAAAGTTCAATCAACTCACCTTGTGATCCAGAAGTAAAAATAAATTATTTCTGAAGAAGATAATAGCATTTAGAAACTCAAATTATCTACAAATTGTTAAAGAAATTTACAGATGAAGATTGTCATGCAATAGGAAAATTAACTTTGATAAAAGGAAGGAAAAATGAAAATTATGAGGAAAAAAACCCTAATAACACCAGATATTAGTTTTATTGGACCAGGTTTTTTGGGGGTTTTTTTTGGTACCGGGGATCGAACTCGGGTCTTTGCTCTTGTGAGCCAGGCAGTGGAACCACTGAGCTAAATCCCCAGCCTTATTGGACCAGTTTTAAAATAATTGTAATGAATTTGTTTCAAAATTAAATGAAAAATGAATTTCAGCATAAAAGTAGAAGTTAAACATAAAGGTAGAATTACTTGGAAATTTTATAATTAAAATCTACAAGACATAACATTAAATTCTCAATGAAGAATGAGTTCTGAAGCACATTAAATCCAGCTGTAGAAATAATAAGTAAACAGCAAAATAGTAGAAATTATCCAGACTGATACAAAGGAAGAAAAGAGAAAAGAAATATAAAAAAGAATTCAAAATATGAGACAGAAACATTCTATTATTTGCAAATTTGAAGACTGAAGAAGAAATTACAGAAAGAATAAAAAAGAAGTGATCTATAAAGAATTATCTTCAAGGATTCAAAACACGCTACAATGACCAAGCAAAATAAGAAAGAAAATCATACATAGAAAATTAAAATGTTGAAAGGTGGAGAAATGAGAAACTCTTAAAAGTTACAGATATGGAGGAGAAAAGGTCTATGTGCACATGTACACACCCACAACTGATTAATCTGAAGCTGTAATAAAACTGACAGCCAAATTTTCAACAAAAAAATAGAAGCCAAAGAAAATTGAATTATGTGTTGTAAGTCCTGAAGCAACACAAATGGCAACTTAGAATTTGAAACCCAGAAAAGTTCTTTCTTAGAATCACAGCAACATAAAGACATTCAACACACACACACAGAAAAAACAGTACCAACAACAACCACAGTAAAATAGATATTAAAACATGAAAAAGCACAGAGTATGTATAATGAAGTCGGATTATTTCTGGCCATAATTACAAGATTATTGGAAGTTTTCTGCATTATTTTGGAAATGTTAAATGCATTAATGTATATTACATATCACTAAATCAAGAATGCATGCATTAATTTTTATTGAACTACACAAATATTAAAGGCAAGTATAGTGACAATCTAATGTAAAATTACATAATAAAATATGTAATTAATCAAAAGAAAGCAAAAGATTGTGACAGGAATATAGAAACAGTGTGGAGATTCCTCAAAAACTAAAAGTAGAAATTCCATTTGACCCAGTTATACCCCTTTTGGGTATGTTCTTGAAAGAGTTTTAGAAATCATATTACAGTGATAGATGTTTATGATAAAAGGATAAAAAATATGGTATATATACAAAGGAGTACTATATATGGAGTACAATACAGCCATAAAGAAGATAAATTTGAGCCATTTGTAGACAACTGCTATTATATATTTTTATTTAAATTTGGGAGTTTGTACATAGTTTCCTTGAAGTCAGTCTTTAGAACAGCACTGCCCAACCATTTTGGCATCAGGGACTAGTTTCATAGAAGACAGTTTTTCCATGGATGAGGAAGGTTTTGGGGGGGCTTTTTTGTTTTTCTTTCGCTTTTTTATTAATGTGTATTTGTGGTGCATTGTAATTACATTCTCCAGCACTGACATCACTGCCTCAGCTCCACCTCAGATCATCAGGCATTAGATTCTCATAAGGAACTTGCAACCCAGATCCTTTGCCTGTGTAGTTCATAGAAGTGTTTATGCTCTCATGAGAATCTAATGCCCTTGGTGATCTGACAGGAGGTGGAGCTCAGGTAGTAATGAGTGCTGGAGTGAGAAGCTATAAATATAGACTGAATTTTGCTCCTTTGCTGGCCTGATGCTCACCTCCTGATGCGCAGCCCAGTTCCTAACAGACCACAGAAAAGTAGTGATCCCTGGATTAGAGGTTGGGGATCCCTACCTTAGAGTATTCTTTTTCCTGGAGTTATTTACTTTACTAAGTATTCACTTAGCCAGAAGCAGAGTAGCTGTGTTCAGACTGACATAGAGCTTTAAAGATTTCCTTTGTTTGATCTTCCCAGCTTTTACCTTACTGTAATTTTGTTTTACATTGGGCAGGAGAAAGTCAGGGCCTGAGCATGTGCCTAGATGAAGCCTTGGCTCACATAGCATCCTTGTGCTAGAAGCTCCAGTTTTCCCAGTTAAATATGGCAGGTCAGTCCATATCTCCCCAGAGGGATAACTTCTGTTCAGTTGTGCAGGAATAAACTAGCATGATATTATACCCATAGAAGTTGTCGGTTTGTGAAAAGCTCTGTCCTTTGTATTTCAACAACTACCCAATTTCACCTCTGTTTCCATCAGTCCAATTCTCTCTGATTAGCTGTTTCATTGGCAAATGAAATAAAAATCCATGGTATTAACCTGTCATATTAAGAAACACTTTCCACTCTGGTGCATACATTCGGTACAGCTGTGCATTTTGCATTTAAATATTCCTCCACCAGTGGGCTGCTAGAAACCATTGCTTTTCTATGGGAAATTAAACAGGGAACTGCTTAATGCTCCTTGTTAGTTTTTTAATAAAAATGAAAGTGAGAAGCCAGCAGTAGGAAGGCAAATGTCTGCAAGACCCCATGGCTGTGCTAAAAGCAAAGAGGAGGAAACAAAATGCATATTACTTCAAACTGCCCTGCACCAGTGGCTTTGCAATATCCACTTCACTGTAGCCCTACAAAATTGCCTCTAAATGTTGTTTAGAGGTGATGTTCAATTGGGAGAGTCTTCTCCTGGGATCATTAGGCAGCTCTCAATTTCATTTCCTAATAAAATATTGAAAGTCACAATTTAGGGAAAGGACTGGAGTTACTGAATTTCTATGACTTCTGTGGATTAAGGAGTCAAGAAGAGAAGTACAAGACATAATGGAAATAGAAAAGGAAGTAAAGGGATACAGAGACCTAGAGACACAGACACACACAAAAAAAGAAAAAAATGCATAAAGAAAAAGGAGACACTAAGATGGAGCTAAAAGGCAGAGAAAAGGAGGGATGAGAGACAGAGGGTGGAAATGAATGAAAGACAGAGGCAGAGAGAGTTGGTTTAGAGTTAGGTCTTTGTCTCACCACACTCACTTCTAAGGTCAAATATCAACCTTTCAGGGAAAGTCTTACCAAATAAACACAATATCATAATCTTTATTTCAAATGTATACCTTGTCTAGTGGAGTGCTGCAGAGATTTGCAATTGTAACAATGAAATTTGTGATTAGCAACAGTATCCCAAAGCAAGGGTTTAATTTCCTTTTCTTTCTTACCTTTGCCATTTTCATTCTAACCTGCACACAATTAAATATATTGAGAGGACAAAACCTAACGATTTAATTTTAAAAATAATAATATGAACTAAATTAAATAGTCGTACTACACAACACAAATCACTCAACTTTCTGTAAAAGTCAAGAAAAATAAATATTTTAGACTTTGCAGACCATAAAGGTATGTTTTTATAAAACAGTGTAAGGAATTATTTTGACTGATAAATAAGTGATATTAGAAGTGCTTTCATAGTGAACATATAAAACTGGGCTAAAAACATTGTGTAAATTTGTTTGATAATAATATTTGCAAGTAGGAAAAATTTAATATTACTAATCAGAGCTTGAATTTTTGTACTGGAAACACCATCAAAGTAGGATGGTGGTGGCTTTTGCTTCGTTTCTTCTAGAACAGAAGAAAGGCTCAGGTTTCTTTACATATCCTTTCTTTAGTAACAGTATTTATTTCATACTAAGGATATGCACCCTAAATTTTAAAATAATTTTCTTGCATCTATTCAAGGAAAATAATGTATAGATTTATGAAACTCTAGGAGAGGGAGAGACAGAGAGAGAGAGAGCAAAATGCACATGCAAATTGTTTCTACAGGAAAACTCCTGAATCCCTCAATTCTTCATTTACTTCTCTGAATAGGTTAATGGTTTGGAACAAAAGAGACAATAAAGAACAGATTTCCAATGAATTTTGCAGATTTGAGTTTGGCATTTTAAAAAGTGATATATTTCAGCTTTAATTTAAAATTTGAATGAGAAATCTCACATTCAAGCATTTCTATCCATGTTTTCCTGGACTATAAACACAAAGAATAAAAGACTAAAGATATTTCAGTTGAAGCAAACGCTGTATAAAGGGTGGAGTAGTATACTAACAATGTCAAAGATTAAAAAAAAAAAGTCCCTGTCTTTTTGAGTTCCCATGGAAAAAACATCTCAGAGGAGTAAACATTAAAAACAAGCATGAAAGTCGGAAGTTATTGATTGGAAGAGATTAAGGAGACGATCACATAACAAGACAAATTTAAATGGTTTATATGGATTTTCTTTGTTTTTCCTTGAATGAAAATTAAAAACAGTCATAATAGTTGACAGGAAGTAGAAAAATTGACTAGAAAAGAATCAAAGAAAATCAAGCTTTGGGTTATAAAATAACGTTTCAACTACTCTTCAACATATTTTTATCAATATTTCAGTCTATTTATCTATACTTTTGATTTATGTGGTAAGGAGATTGTGATACTTAATTTTCCTCTTGGTTGCTTGGAAATCACCTAGGGAAAGAATGCGGAATCTCTTAGAGCTTTCAATGATGCAAACAGCCCGCTGTGGCATGAGTGCCCAAGGTTCCTCATCACTGACTTAGGGAATTAGTAAAGCATATTTCTGTTGTATCTACCGGGTCGCGATGGCATGACCTTGAGTATTGTATGTGGTGCCTGGCTCTTTCCTCTTTGGCACTGTCACTCTGTTCTGTTTTCTGGCCACAATGAACTAAGCAGCTTTGATTACCATGCCCTACCACGATAATGTTTTTACTTTGGTTTCAGCTAACCATGGACTGAATCCTCTAAAACCATGACTCTAATTAAACACCTCCTACTTTCATTGTCAGTGTTCAATTTTGTGTTCAAAAGAAAATCAATAAGAAAACTCGTGAGTACACAGACCTACCTAACTTCTGTCTTCTCTTGCCCTTTTTGTATTTTTAGCACATTTTCATGTTTTTATAATATTCATCTAATATATCAATTCCATTCAAGGAATACATTTTTTTATTCTTTAAGTTATTGGTACATTTTAGGTATACAATATGATGACATTCATCATTGGGAATTTGTACCTTTACATAATCCATGTTGTTTCTTATTTTTTTTCCCATTCCCCTGCCTTCCCTTCAACCCCACCACCCCTCCCTATTTACAAAGACGTTGTTTACATTTTTTCCTTTTCTCATACTTATTCCTTTCCTTTCTTTCCTTTCCCCTACCTCTTCCCCTTCCCCTTCCCCTTTGGACCTTTTCTTCCTATTTCACATTATCTATTATACATTTTGATCCTTATTTATACTTTCAGTTTCTCACAAGAAACTATTCGGTATTTACACATGTGTATCCTATTTATTTCTTTCAAGGAATACAGATTTTAACCTATACTATTTGTTTATATTTGATGTCTTTTTCCCTTCCTCCCAAACCTACCCATAGATAGGCACACTTAAGTATCCTTTATTGGCTCTCCTTATTCTCCTAATATAGAGTATTTTAGCATTTATTGGGCTTTAATATGGTATTCAAATTGTGTAGCTTAAAATCAGAGTAAGTTATGTGAGAGAATTCTGCATATGAAATCACTTAAAGACAAGATGATGGCATATGACAGATTTCCTTTCCTTGTCGTGAATGTATTAGGTGAAAATTTTCAATGTCTCAGGAAGACACAGTAACTCAAAACCCTCGCATCGCAGTGAAATGCTGCAATTGGGGAAAAAAGGAAAAGAAAATAACAAGAGTGCATCAAGGAAGATGAGAAAATCATAAAGCTTAGACCTGCACTTAAAAATGAAAAGAATACCTTTTATCAATTCACTTGTTGAAAATTGAAAAAAGTGCTCATATTCTATTTTTTCCTTCATTATTTTACTGTTGTTGTTGAATTATTCCAGTAGCAGACCTTTTTGTTTAAAAGAGGTATTCTGAAGCTCAATGATTATCCAAAGACTATTTCATTTTGGCCAGACATTTCTTTCCTTTAGTCCAGCCCATTGTAACAATTGATGCTGGCAAACCTCCTGGCACCCCCATCCAGCTCCACTTGCCATTAGTTATTCACTGTGCATCTACAACTCCAAGGAAAAACTTTGTTCTCTTGCTATGGACTTGCAGTTTGCTTTGTAGCCATCAACCAAATGAAGTAAACAACACTGGGATAAATTTGTCCTTTTTCTGTATGTTCCAGATACTCGAAAGGATAATGCATTTCCAAGATGAGATTTGTGTCTGTTATCATTTGGAAGTCTATCAAAATCATTTTAAGTGATTCGTGTATTATGATAGCTACAAATCTGAAGCTCTAAATTTACACTTTCACATTTATAAAGTATTAAGCTCAAAGTTTAATATGTGTGTGCTACTTTCATTGACCTAATTCTACCCATATATAAATGTTAATCTGTGTAGAAAATAACACAAGAATCTACAGGTTGAAATATTTTCAACTCTTGCTTGTGATGAGCAAAAGAAAATTGACATAATGTATTTTTGTAGTATGAAACCAATCTTTAACCAATAGTAGCAATTATAAACAAAAATGCATTGTAATGGCAAAGTAGATTTTGAAGATGATTGTGAAAATCTCGAACTGAAGAATAGAGATGTTCAGAAGCTCTAGTCAGAAAAGAAATAAATGTAAAGGTAAATAAGGCATGCTGCTAGGAGACAGGATTTAGGAATCCTTATTTACATTTTCTTGCCTTATCCTTAGACTAGTTATCAAATACCTTGTTGATCTCAAAGGCATGAAATCAGAGCTCTCTGTATAGATTATTGCAACAAGCACCTTAGGGTTCTGCTACTTGATGAATTATTGCAAGTGTTTCAGAAAGAAGCATAAATTTCACTGCATGTACAGAGGTTTTCTATTATTTCTATATTATACTTAATTTACAATTAGAAAATGGATATAGGAAGGGTAAATTTTGGAGCCTGAGACTGTATAGATCTTGTTATATAATTTGTAGCAGAAGTAAATGATTTTGAGCCCCTTTTTATTATCTTAAATATCTAAAGCTACTAGGTTCACTGAGGTTTTGAACATTTGCACTTTTTGTTCATTTTCTCAACTGTCAACATTATAAAATGTAAATGCCACAGCTATACACAGAACAACTGTAGTCTTAGTTTCAAAGTCCTAGAAGTCCTTCAAAATAAAGCTTATGCATACATAAAAACACTGATCTTAATGAAGTCTGCTGACCAAATAAAGATCAGGGCAATGCCTCTCAGTAATAAAGGACAGAAAATCCAAGCTATGAAGTGAATATTATATGCGGGTCTTTGTATCCTACGTGAAGGGGGCAATATCATTTGTAGAAAGCTCTGAATTTATCTCTATAGAACTGAAAAAGATACTAGCCACCTTGGCCTTATTTTCAGGAAATGCTTACTTTTCATGCCTAATGTGCTTTGGCTCAGAAATATGTTAACCTACAGGCTAATGCATTGGACGTTTATTCTGATATATCCATTCGTCTTCCTGAAGAGTTATTGAATCTCATCTGATTTTCCATATTTCAAAAATATACTCTGGTTTGTATATTTTTAATATGTTTGGCAAATAAAATACAGAATCTCTATTGATTGCAGTTTTCCTGGCTAAACTTGCAAAATCTATCACTCTCTCTTAATTCTGGCTGATAAACCAAAATAGAAAATTCAGCCCAAAGTGTAAACTCAATGCTGGATTGCTTGGCAAACATGCATGATTCCCCAGGTTCAATCCACAGCACCACAAATAATGTCATTTGTACATATCTAATAAAAACAATATTTACATTTTTCTTCAGCCTTAGCATAGTTAAAGACTCACATATTTGCACTTCCTCACATGGAGGTCACTGTATTTTAAGGCTGCAAAATGGAGAACCTTGAGTTTATTTGACCTCTTCACTAAGATTGCTATCAATGTATTTCCACTTCATTTATTTTCATTCCCTAAAGTCACAGCACAAATTCAAAAACTTGAGTGAAATAATTATGTGACAGTGGATGCAGAAGAAGAGGCCAAAAGTGACATGAAATGAAGCATTAAAAATAGTGTAATCAATGAGACTTCTTACTCAATGATGTGATTCATTTTTTTAAAACATCCTATGGCCAAATGTTGTCCTGAACCAGGGACAGAACTACTTTGCAGCTTTGGGAGATTCATTTATTCTTTTTTAAAGTTTTTATTGTTTTAGTGTATGTGTGTAGTACATGATGATTGCTTTCATCATTTGGAATTGGTACATATAATTAACACATCTCAATTTCTTCTTCCTCTTCATCCCTTTTTAAAATTTTTTTCTTGCTGGCATCATATTCATTTTGTTATGTTATAAGTCCTTAACAAGTTAATTATCATAAATATAGATTAACAGTGGGACTAACAGGGCACAAAACATAAAAATCACATAAGACAATTATACTAAATTAAGGTTCACTTTCAAATACACTATCCATTCTGGATTACAGTAACATTATTTATCTATTTCTTTTTTTCTACTTTCTATCTTTTACTTTGTACTTTATTTTTATATTCCCCTTCTCATATAAGAGAAACCACGTTGTGTTAAAACCTATGTGTCTGATGAACTTCGATTAACATTATGTTTCCAAAGTGCATCCATTTTCTACAAATGACTTGAATCTATCTTTCACAGCACAGTAGAACTCCATTGTATGTAAATATCGCTTGTCTTTATCCATTCATCTCTTAATGGGCATACAGGCTGATTCCAAAATTTAGCTATTATGAATTGTGATTCTGTAAATTTGGGCGTGAATTTATCACTGTGATATGATTTTTTTAAAAATTTATTTTATTGGTACATTTTATACAATACAATGACATTGATCACTGGAAATTGGCACCTTTATATAATCTCTCTGGGTTCTTTTTTTTCCTCCTTCCCCTGCGCTCCCTTCAACTCCTCCATCCCTCCCTATTTACAGAGAGTTTTTTACCACTTTCTCATTTTCTCATATTAATTCCATTCCATCTTTTCCTTTCCCCTACACCTCCAATTTCCCCTTCCCCTTTGTCCCCTTTCTTCCTGTTTCACATTATCTATTATACCTTTTAGTCCTTATTTACACTTTCAGTTTCTCACACTAGAGAAACTATTCAGTATTTAC